>PVLD010016801.1:0-43842 GCA_004027595.1 Dinomys branickii
CAGTCCTTGAAGCTGCTTTGATGTCTCTCTATTTGATTAGGTCTTAAAGTGTGAGAACAATTTTTCATGGCTCTTAGCTTCACCCTTTGGACTCTGGATTTTGTCTTGAGTTTTCCTTTTTTGTGAAAAATAGAATGTGTTTGCATTTAAGCAGTTTTCTCAGTTCACTTCTTTCCAGCCCAGTTTGGAGGAGAAGATAGAGGGGGATTTGGCGGGTTCTTCATTTTGTATTCTCTACCCCTTTTGACCCAAACTGGCAGTGTTTTTGCTGATACAATTTCCTCATAGATTTTACTTCCTTCCTCTGATTATCACTGAGATTGACTCCGTTAGACAGATGCACACTCATGTCTTCTTGACAAGCCGTCCACTTTTTAGATATCCTATTTTTTCGGTTGAGAGGCTTTGTCAGAACATAGCTGTGATCTCTCTGTCTGCTTTTGCAGTGCTGGTTGGTGATTGAACCCAGGGCCTTATACATGTGAGCAAGTACTCTGGCAGTGAGCTACTCTCTCAGCCTCTTTTATTTTATTTTTATTTAAAAAATTTACACATCTTTATTTTGGTGGTACTAGGGATTGAATCCAGGGCCTTTGTGCTGAGTTACATCCCCTTCCCTTTTTTGGTCTTGAGACAGGGTAGTTACTACATTGTCCAGACTGGGTACAAACTCAAAGTTGCCTAAGCCTCCCCAGACTGCTAGGATCACAGGCATGTGCCACCATGCTCAGCTCTTTTCCTGAGGTCTTAGTCAAATATCTTACAGTCATACCCTTGGCTTCATCTTTAGAAGAGGGATTTTTCTTGACAGTGCCCTGGATTTGATCCTTGCTCAAAATTTTTCAATGTTAAGGTTAGTTTTACAGTGCACACCTATAATGCCAGCAGAGGCAGGAGGATCACAATTTTGAAACCAACTTGGATACACCTTAGTTATTTAATGAGGCCCTGTCTTAAAAGAAAAGAGAGAAGAAGAAAACAAACAGCTGAGGAAGTATCTCAGTGCAGAGGCCTGGATTCAATCCCTAGTACTTTTTTTTTTTAAAGTTAATTTTAGCATTGATTGCTCTCTGGAGTTCAAGTTTTAAAAAATTTCTCTGAAGTCCTGGCTTCTTTTTAATATTTTTTCTCTTTTGTTTTCCTTCCATTTTACTATAAGCCTCAAAGCAGCAAGTGATAGAGCTGGTGGTAGAACATGTGGTCAGTAGGTGTGAGGCTCTGGGTTCAGTCCCTAGTACCACCACTAAAAATAAAAAGAGGTATCTTAAGTACTTTGTTTAGAAACCTCCTTAGCTAGATCACTCAGCTCATTAAGCATATAGTCTGGAGTTTTAAAGGAAGGGCATGGTGTCTTAAGTTTGTAATTCCAGACTTTGTAAGGCAGAGGAGGAGGATTATAAGCTTTTGCCCAGCCTGGGCTATGTGGCCAGCTGGGCTATGTAGTGAGGTCTTATCTCAAAACAAAACAAAACAAAAGTAGTAATAATAAAGTAATTATAACCAGGCGTGGTGGCACTTGCCTGTAATCCCAGCACTCGGGAGGCAGAAGCAGGAGGATTGTTGCAAGTTTGAGACCAGCCTGGGCTACAAAGTGAGCTCAGGGTCCGCCTGAACTGCATAGTGAGAGCTTATCTCAAAAGGACTAATAATAAGAATGATGATGATGATGATAATAAAAATAAGATAAATTTTAAAATTCTTAAAGGGCCAGCTCTGGTCATCCACACAGCTCTAATCTCAGCTACTTAGGAGGCTGAGGCAGGAGGATTGCAAGTTTGAGGCCAATCTAGATAAATTAGTGAGACCCTCTCTCAAAATAAACACAAAGGTTGTAGGGCATAGCTCAGTGATAGAGTGTTTGCTCACTGAGAATACTCAAGGCCTCAGGTTTCATCCTTGGTGCTATAAAGGAAAAAGGAAAAGAAAAACTAAAACAATGTGCTTTTTAAATGTATCAGCATCTTTTTTTCTGAATTCTAAATTGATTCTGAAGGGAAATACGAAGAAGCAAAATAAGATTTGACCTTACAAGAAAATCCTTTTTTTAATCTTCTAATTCTTTGCTGCTTTTTCTCTCCTTAGTTCAGTCTTGGAAAAGCTTGAAATTACAGAGGAGGCGCTCCCCCATGTGAGTGTCTAGGGTGTCGGGGAGGGTTTCTGGAGGGTGTAAAGGAAATCACTGACAGAAGGACTGGAGCTGGAAGGTTATGGGGAGGTGGTTTTAACAAAAGTAACGGACAGAGTTAGAGGGCCTGGGTATCCCCCTGCAACTTGCTTTTTATAAATTTTATTATTAAATCATTGGAAAATGAGAGTGAAACAGAAGAGTGTCTTGACTTTGCTACCTAGGTTTAAGTGAACTTGAATTCTGTACCTACCTCTTAATCTCATGCTCCACGTTCTTTGTTTTGTTTTTTTTGTCTTTTTCTTTTTTTGAGACAGGGTCTCGCTGTACAGTGCAGGCTGGCCTTGAGCTCACTTTGTAGCCTGGGCTGGTCTTAAACTCACAACGATTCTCCTGCCTCAGCCTCCCGAGTGCTGGGATTACAGGCGTGCGCCACCGTGCTTGGCATTCATACTCAACATACTTAACACCCTTTCCCTTTTCAGTGAGCGTGAAACCTCAGAAGACCTGAAACAAGACCCCACCATCTGTGATACCAAGATGTCCGCCCTTGCCCAGGAATGCTCAGTTTTCTTCTTGATCATCAAAAACAAACACAAAAGGAGTGTAAGATGGAGCTAGGGGAGCTCTCCGTCTCCTTCAGGAGGAAGAAGCCATTCTTCCCCATCTTCTGAGTGGGCATTAGTGCCTTGAACAGTTGAGGACAGCAGCAGTTGTTTCACTCCAGAGTCGGCTGGCATGGAGCTGTGACAAGCCGGCCTCGGCCTCCACAGTTGAATGTCTTCAAACTGCCATTGTTTGTGTTGGACGTGAGGTTGCTAGACTTCGTGGTTTTCCTCCCTTTGTGCACCTTTCACCAGGAGCTGGACTCTTTAATTTCTTCAAGATAGCCCGGTCGGCGCATGATCCCCTATCTTCTTCCTCTTGCTCCTGGAGAAAGACCCCTGGAGTTGTTATAAAGGGTTTTGGCAGAATAAGGGTGTGTAACCATCTCTTTCCTTCTCCTTTTTTCTTTAAAAAGGACAAGAACAAAGAGCACACAGCACAGTTTGAAGCTAGTTTTAGATCAGAACTTCACAAGTCAGAGATACCTGTCCATAGGGTTCCCACAGATGAGCCGCAGTTTTTGTGAAACAGAAATGCGATTGCTCTGCCAGCAGCAGCAGCTTTTTACTTCCTCATAGGATGATGAAATTCTTAAAGCTGAAGGGATGAAAAGAATGGGACATGGAGTCATCTTCACCCCTTTTGTTAAAACAACAGGGCTGCCATGGGCAGGGAGATGAGAGTTCTTAGGCAGGACCCCACTCATTGCCAGGCTATAATGGTTACTATGCCTTTGCAGTTTGAGATGTATTCTAATCATTTTTCTAAATATGAAGATTTATCAAATGGATTTTAGACCATTCTTCAAAGGACACTTATTTGTTCTCCCCATCTTTCCAAATGGTGTTCTGCTATTTGTGGAGTGGAGGTGGACAGAGATAACTGTGTCTGTTGAACAGGCGGGGAGGCGAGAAGGTTCTCTTCAGCTCACAGGCCTGGCAGACACATGTTTCAGGGACCTCATGGCTGCACCCATGTCCTGCTCCCACTCTTTGTGCAGCGAGTTTGCAATTGGGGCTGGTAAGCCCTCTCCTGTCCATCTCTGAATTGTGGTTGTCCATCAGTCGGCCTGCTGTGGTCAGGGGAAGGAGGTGGCCTGGTGTCTGAGGCAGATTGTCGCAGTCCTACAGTCTCTCCATCCCGCCCGCCCGTGGTCGTAGGTTAGCCTGTGCCCCAAGTAACTGTCTATATTAGACACCCCAGCCAGTTTCTGGCTTCCTGTCTTTGCTGCCATGTTCTTTTTTACAAGAAGAAGAAAAAACAATTCTTGCTATTTTTTTTCATAACTTACTATTTATGATGTATTTAAGTGTTTTATTCAGGACAGAGTTCTGTAAAGGGTGGGAGGGAATATTTGAGGGAGGGTCTTAGGGAAAGGAATGGGGACTCAACATTTTTATGAAGTGTTACTATTTGTTCCACTTTGTATTGTTCAGAAATGGCAAATGCAGTTTAAAAGTAATAACTACCTGGTTTTAATGTATTAAACTTTCATCAGTTATGTAGATTTCTTTTTTCTTTGTTGTTACTCTTGTTCTGCTTTTGTCTTCTTGGTGTTGGGGACTAAACCCAGGTGCCTGAATATGCTAAGCAAGTGCTTTGCCCCTGTGCAGCCCCTCCTGCCTTCTCCCGTCTTCATACTCATCTGCTGCGCTTCTGCCACCTAGGCTCAGTTCTGTTCATGTTACTACCCTTTCTAATTCTCTGCCTGTAGCTTCAGTCTGACCCTGGTGCTCATTACCTACTTTCCAGCCACTGCACCGTAATGTAACAGGGATTTGTTGAAAGCTCAAAGTTTACTCAGATTTGAAGAAAGGAAGACAGAGAAGCACACTTGATATTGGTTGGCCATAATGTCCCTGCTTTTCATTCTTCTGGGTACCTGGCTGTAGGGTTATCACCAAATCATGAATACTCCTTTCTACAAGGTTGTGTGTGGGCTTTCTTACTTTGATAGGAAACTAGGCAAAGAGGGAGTTGGTTTATTCCAAGGTAAGGAAGCTTTAGAAAAACAAGTTCACTAAACATTGTTCCTTTCCATACCACTGCTGCCTGTCCTGTTGATTATTCTTAAGAAAAACAAAAACAAAAAAAAACCATTATTCTTACAAGTATGTAGAATGTAGCAGCTATGTCCAGGGTATTTGGAAGCTCAAAAGAAGTACTTGACTTCAAGCGTTTATAGTGTCCAGGAGGAAAACACAGACACATTAGAAAAACTTAGATGTGATAACTGCTATGGACTTAAGCTCTTTGAAAGAATGGTACAAAATATAAACGTGGAAGGAAATCAGAGGTTATTGTAGGCTGCAAGTGTTGGGGAAAGTTTCATTTCAGCACAAGGACCCAGGACCGTGAGAAAGGTCTGTTGTAGAGAACAAGGAAGAGATGGTGGTAAGCATATTGAAGTAGGTACTAGCAGAGGCAACATCAGAAACTGCACGTAGGCTGCGAAAACTTTATAGACAATGGAGAATCATGGAATGTTTTTTAAAACGATACAACAGTTTAGAGCTGGAGGTGTTTCTGATAAAGCACTTGCCTCGTGTGAGGTGCTGAATTTGATCCCACAGAACTGGGGGGCGGGGGGGGGAAAGAGAGACTAATCTGTCAACAGTGTTCCATCAGAATGGATTCAAAAAAGACCTAAGGCTGGGTGTGGTGGCGTGGACCTGTGATCCACTTAGGAGGCTGAGGTGGTAGGATATTTGTGAGTTCAAAACTAGCCTGGGCTACCAAGTGAGCTCCAGGCCAGCCTGAATTGCATAGCAAGACCCTGTCTCAAAAAGAAAAAAAAGCAGACCTGTTGGGTGAAGTGGATTGGGAATGATGGTCATGGCAATTGGAGAGAGCATGAAGCTTCAGAAATAAACAACTTTGTGCTAGAAAGACTGGGTTGCAAGAGGAACTGGGGATCCTCAGTTTTGAATGGGACTTTGCCACAGGCTCAGCCTTTTTTTTTTTTTTTCACTTGTATTTTAAAAGTAAAAGAACAAAAACATATTAACAGACACAAAGTAGCGTAAGAATAGTACAATCAAAACAGTTACAGATAAGGTGACGGAATCAACAATGGTTGTTGCATTACATATTGATAACTTTGAAGTGTATACTAAGGAAAACATATAGACATGCAAAATTGATCAAACAAATAATCAACTATTCCTTACAATAAAGTGACCTAAGTCAGTAGTACAACTACGTTAGAGGCTCAGCCTTTTTTGTTTCTTTATTTTGTCTTTTGTGTTTTGAGATAAGTTCTCACCACATAGCCTGGGCTGGACTAAAACTCCTGCCTCAGCTGTCTGCTGGGATTACAGGCATGCGACTGCCATTCCTGGCTGGTTTATCTTTCACTGAGGCTCATAAGAGAAAACTTCCTTCCCTAATTTGAATGTATTTAAGCACAAATGGTCTCCCTCTTCAGAGCATTACAACTGTGAAAGCATTGGGTTAGATCCCTCTGCAGTCAAAAGGTCCCTCTAGTGGTGAGTGGTAGCAAGTGTTTATTCTATAGTCGTCCACTAGATTTAAAGTGAAATCAAGATCACAGGATAATAAAGTTGGATATCCCCGCCTGGTCTAAATTTTTAAAATTAGACTTATTGGTACATTTTAGGTACACATAATGGTCTGATGTTTTAAGGACTTTCAGTTATTCATAAACGTATTCACGTAATCGGATCCTCTTTTTTTTTTTTTTTTTTTTGTCTTGCAGATAGGGTCTCACCATGCAGTTCAGGCTGTCCTTGTGCTCACTTTGTAGGTCAGTATGGTCCCGAACTCCTACCAGTCCTCCTGCCTCAGCCTCGAGAATGCTGGGCTTACATGTGTGTGTGCCACCGCTCTTGGCTGACTTGAAAAACAAAGTATGAACTGTTTAATGTGGAATCTATTTCATACTGGCCTATCTTTAAAGAAAGAATGATGCCAAGAGTGGTGGCACACACCTGTAATCCCAGCACTCGGGAGGCTGAGGCAGGAGGATTGTTTTGAGTTCAAGACCAGCCTGGGCTACAAAGTGAGCTCAAGGCCAGCCTGAACTGCACAGTGAGACCCTGTCTCAAAAAGACAAAACAAAAACAAACACAAAAACCCCACCCAAACCAAAAAACAGGTCATTATCAAGTCTTCCAAAATCATTTTAAAAGTCCTCAGTATGGTGACCATAGCTAGCCTGTAATCCTAGCTCTTGAAGGTGGAGGCGGCAGGATTGTGATTTCAAGGCCAGCCTGGGCTACATAATGAGACACTGTCTTAAAAATTATGAAGGATCTGCTTGCTGATTCCAGTTTCTCTTCTCCCTATCTCCACCCCCAGCTTTTTTTTAATTAATAAAGATTATTTTTTGAGGCAGCCTTACTATGCAGTCCAGGCTGGCCGTGACTCTCAGCAATACTCTGGTGTCAGCCTCCTGAGAACTGGGATTACAGATGTGCACCACTAAAAAAACCCAGTTTTTTTTTTTTTTTTGAATTGTGGAAATTTCCAAAACCAAAGAGGAGTATAGTGAACTGCCATTACCCTTCAATAACTATCAACATAAACACTGTTTTATCTGTACTTTATACCCCACCCTCACTTTCTCTCTGCACCTTCAAAGGATTAAGTTAAATCTGAGGCATCATATCCTTCCATCCACAAATGCTCAAACATCTGATTTAAGAGGTAAGAATATAAGGAGTCTCCCCCAGCTGAGGACCAAGTACCTAGTACCTGTGTATGCGGGGCCCTACCACTAAGCCATCCCCAGTCCTGATAGGGACTCAGAACACACACACAATGTAATGTTATTCTCAGTTTAAAAGCTTAATTCCTTAACATCAGGTATCTAGTTAGTGTTTCAAAGTTGCCGAATTGTCTTACAAATAGGGTCTTTTTTTTTTTTTTTTTGCCTTTTTGAGCCGGGGTCTCACTATACAGTTCAGCCTGGCCTTGAGTTCATTCTATTTTATTGTCTTTTTGAGACAGAGTCTGGCTATGCAGTTCAGACTGGACTTGAGCTCAGTTTGTAGCCCAGGCTGGTCTCGAACTGCCAACGATCCTCCTGCCTTGGCCTCTCAAGTGTTGGGATTACAGGTGTGCGCCACCCACTCTCGGCTTGAGCTCACTTTATAGCCCAGGCTGGTGTCGAACTCACAAAGATTCCCTCTTCCATCAGCCTCCTGAGTGCTGGGATTACAGGCATGTGCCACCACGCCCGGTCACAAATAGGTTTTTGCTTTCGTTTTGTGATGCTGGTTTTTGAACCCAGGGCCCTGCCTAGCCCTAGGATTCTTTGTTGCGTTACTGCTGTAACCCTCTCCAGCCACTCCCCGAAACGTTGCTTATGTTTTGTTTGAGCCTACAACTCCCAGAATGCAACACGGAGGATGGAGGCAGGACCAACGCGCCGAGCCAAGGTCTTTGATTGGTGGAAACTGCTGGGCCAATTGGAGGGGCTTTTGTTAGGTAGTCAGAGAACCGGTCTGGAGAGAGGAAGGCAGCAAGATGGTGTTGGAAAGTACTATGGTTTGGTGAGGAACTCCTCGGGGCCCGCAGCCCTGGCCTGTGGGGGTTGGAGCACAGAACCAGGCCGGTCGAGCCTGGGGTGGGGGCGGAGGGCCGATAGGCGAGGTGAGGCCGTGGAGCCGGGAGGCAGTGGCCGGGTGGACTCCCTGAGTCATCCTGGGGCCCGGGTGAGGACGGGCCCTGGTACCCCCGCACCTCGCAGCCCGTGGGCAGCCATTGACCAGCCCATCCGTACCGTCTTGCTTTATTACAGCGCCGTCTTCTCTAGACCAGCGCCGGGTTTGTCTTTAGCTGCGTCTCAGACTCAGAATAGATGCTAGGAAGAGAGATTATAAATTACCCCCCTCACCGTTCTCCAACTCTATTACCTTTTCCTGCATTATCGGCAAAGTCATAGCTTACAGATGGTTTTCTGTGTGTCAGGGAATTTATTTACTTTATTTCACTTAAACCTCATTCGGGGTAAATGGCCCTCCGTATTATAAATGAGTGTCGACGATTTTAAGTGACTTGTGTCACACACCTGCCGGGATTTAAAGCCAGGGCTACTTTCCACAAAGGCTCTCATTCGATGACCTAGCCGTTTTCAGGGCCAGACCAGAGCTGAGTTTTTGAGTCCGATTGGAAGCCGAGGACATAAACTTTTGCAAGGTTTCAAGAGCCTTTAAATGTGAGCATAAAAGATAATACAGAACAGTACACAAACACGAGTTAGAAGGAACAGACTCACAAGAGGTTTTTCTTTTTTAGGTGAGAGGGATAGCAGCCCCAGATAAATACTGGTTGTCCAGTTAGATTTGATTTTCTGACAAACAATGAGTAATTTTAGTATAAAAAACTATAAGTAGCTCCTAGGTATTGCACTAAAAATTTACTTGTTTGTCTGAAATTCAGATTTAATTGCGACTCATTTTTATTTGCTAAGTCTGGCAACTTCTAGGAGAGAATATGTTAAGAGTAGAAAGACGACAAGATTTGGAACCCAAAAGAATGTGTTTTCTGGTATTTAGCAGTTGCTTGTTCTTGAGAATGTTAGTAAATATATCTAAATTGGTGATTATAGTAATAGCTGTCTGAAATACATCTACAAGATGGTGATTATAGTGATATCTACAAGAAAATATTTCTGGTGGTGTTTTGTAAACTACAGAGTACTGTGTATATATTAGTGGCCAAGGCACTGGAGAATACTCAGGAAAAAACTGTGAGGTGTGGTGGTGCATGGCTGTAATCCCAGCACTCAGGAGGCTGAGGCAAGAGAACTGATGAAAGTTTGAGGCCAGCCTAAGCTACATAATGAGTTCAAGACCAGCCTGGACCACACAGTGAGACCCTGTCTCTGAAAACTTCAAAGACAAAACTGTGGAGGAGCCTCGAAGAGACTCAGACTAATGTTGAGAGATGCCACTAGAGCATTACAGGTTTGTGGATAGGTGGTGGTGGTGCCGAGGCAGATACAAACCTGTTGAAGTTTAAACACCCAGCATGCTAGAGAGTAGGGAATAGACCAGTGAGTGTATGTGTTACATACAACTTAAGTTGTTTAAGATAGTTCCCTTTTCTTTGAAAGGTAGATGGGATCAGACAGAAGACCATGAATGTTAAACTGAGTTTACTGCCTACCTTCTATAAAAGACTATTAAAACCCAATGAGTGGTAGAGGCAGAGCTAAGTACAAAATGGCATTTAAGCCTGTAATCTCAGAACTTGGGAGGCTGAGGCAGGAGAATCTTTGTGAGTTTGAAACCAGCCTGGGCTACAAAGTGAGCTCAAAGCCAGCCTGAACTACATAGCAAGACCCTGTCTCAAAAAGAAAAAAAGAAAAAAAAAAGCATTTAACCTGGCACTCTAGGAAGCTGAGGCAAGAGGGTTGCAAGTTGCAGCCCAGCCCAGATTGGGCAACAATTATTGAGATCTTGTCTCAAAATTAATAAATGGTGGGGATTGAGCTCAGTGGAAAGGCTCTGGGTTCAATGCCCAGTGCCCTGCTTTCCATGTGGCATTGTGGGATTTAAGAATATTGATCTGGATTGATGTGTAAGAGGAGGGGTTAGGATGAGAGAGACATACTAACATTGAATTATAATAGATCAAGAACAGAATAATGAGGATCACTTCTGTCTTCCATAGGGGCTTCCTGCTTTGCCAGCACCAGAATTCTCTAGAGGAACTTGGTTTCCCTAGTCTGTTTGACTTTCCACTTAATCTGTTGGGCAAAGAAGTCCAGTCACCTGTGGTTTTCTGTGTTTTCCTCCTCTTGGTGTTGGACCCATGATATCACACATGCTAGACAAGGACCCTGCCACTGAGCTACATCCTCAGCAGCCCTATCCCCTTTTTAATTTTTTTTTTTTTGGCGGATCCCCTTTTTAATTTTTTTTTTTTTTGGCGTTACTGGGGATCGAACTCAGGACTCTGCGCTTGCTAGGCAGGCGCTTATTCCACTGAGCTATATCCCCAGCCCCTATCCCCTTTTTAAAAAGAGAGGTCTTACTATGCTGTTTGAAGAGATCCTTCTGGGGCAGGGGATGTAGCTCTGTGGCAGAGCACTTGTTCAGCATGTGTGAGGTATTCGATTCAATCCCCACTAGTGCAAAAAAGCAGACTATTCTGCCTCAGCGTCCAAGATTTTTGTGGTACTGAGGGTTGAACACAAGGTCTTCAGAGTGATCTATATTCCCAGGCCTTTTTTTTTGTTTTGAGGGACTGTCTCACTAAGTTGCTCAAGCTGTGCTTGAATTTGGACTCCTCTGGCTTCAAGTGCCTCACCTTCCTCAGTAGCTGGGGCTACAGGTGTGTGCCACTACACCCAGCTTGTTTTCTCCTTTAAAATGACTTCATAGAATGGTTGACAAATGCCCACCCTTATTTTGATATGCGTATTTTGGGGGGAATTTGCATACTGTTTGCATAAGTTATTGCAGATACATGTATTATTCTCTTCATATCAAGTGCAAGTTCAAGGTTGAGAAAATTGAGCCAGGCATGGTGGCCTGTAATCCCACCAAGGAGGATTGTTGCGAGTTCAAGACAAGCCTGGGCTACAAAGTGAGCTCAAGACCACCCTGAACTGCATAGCGAGACCCTGTCTCAAAAAGACAATAAAGAAAGAAAGAAAGAGAGAGAGACAGAGAGAGAGAGAGAGAGAGAGAGAGAGAGAGAAAGGGAAGGAAGGAAGGAAAGAGAAAGGAAGGAAGAAGGAAGGAAGGAGGGAGGAAGGAAGAAAGGAAGGAAGGAAGGAAGGAAGAAAGAAAAGAAAAAAAGAAAGAAAGAACGTATGTACGTGTCTCTTAGGGCACCTGTGTTTCTGCTCTACCAGTACCCTACCCTAGCGTGGGTTGTGACTCATGACTAGAGGGAGAACTGCCGTTCTCCTACATGACAAGTCCCCTTTCTTACCCATAAGATAATTTTCTCCCAGACTTATCCACCTGCTGTTTTTGCCCACAGCCTGTAATCTTACTGTCCCTTCTAAACCTACTCAGAACCTTCCTTCTTTGTGTACTGTATTTGGACTTCCATGTTTTCAGACCTTGAGAGGCAGTTACTTCTCTGCTGGGAGAATTGGAAACAGTGTGTCAGTGAAGAAAGTTTCACTAGTATGGGCAGTAGTCAGCCCTTGACCTTTGCGTTGTTTAGAGGTGTGTGGTTGAGCTTCTGCTGAAAGAACTCGCCTTTGTTTCATGCTTATATTGTTAAGACTCTCTGCTACCAGTTTCCCTGCATTTAACTCTTATGACAGCCCTGTAGGTGTGTGGGTACAGTAACCCACTTTACTGGTGAAGTCACTGAATCTTAGAGAAATTAAGCAACTTCCTTAGGATCATAGAGTTAGAAAGTAGCAGGGTGAGAATTTGAGTCTGCCTAAACACTGCCTTACATTCCTTTTTCTGCTTGTTTTCCTGTAGTTCTTTTTTTTTTTCTTTTTAAGAAAGGTCTTGCTCTTAATGCAGGCCGGACTCAAACTCATGGCAGTCATCCTGTCTCAGCCTCCAAGTGCTGGGATTACAGGCATGTGCCACCACACCTGGCATTCAGCAGCTTCTTAAATACCTCTGTTTATCATTTTTTGTTTACATTTATTGCCAGACAAAGCATTCTAACAAAAATTTTCCCCATCTGGTGTTTTGCTTGCCAGTACAAATGAGGTATCTCATTTGGGCACTGCTTCCTCAGTGATTCTAGCACAAGTAGAATTACTGACGATTAGAGATGTGGGCATCTCAGAGGTCATGAAGAATTAATCCACTGGCACATGCCATAATTACAGTGCTCTAGGAGACTGAGGCAAGAGGATCCCAAGTTTGAGCCCAGGCTGGTGCAATTTTGCAAGACCCTATCTCAAAACAATAAAGGGTCTGGGCTTGTAGTTCAGTGGGAAAGCCCTGGATTAAATCCCTACTGCAAAAGCAGTAGCAACAATGAAAAAGAATTGATCTGCTACAGGGCCTTATGTAATTACTTCAGGTGCCTGCTTTTTGGTCTCTGGGAAACTGGGACCTATATTTCATATTATATGGATTTTTTTAGAGTGTGAGAAGTTTCAGGGATAGGACCATAGGTGAAATTCCAAATCAGTGAAACCTCATTTTTGTTATTTAGTGCAGCTGCTGAAGCTGTTAAACAATCAGGTTTTTCTGGGACAGGGGAGATAGCTATATAGTTCAGTCTGACCTTGAACTGTGTACCCCAGGCTAGCCTCATACCTGTGGCAGACCTCTTGCCTCAGCCTCCTGAGTGCTGGGATTAATAGGCATGCACTACCATGACCATCTTAATCAGATTGTTGTATTGTGCTTTCTTACACTCAGTGGGTGTTATTTTATAAATGTTTTTAAAAGCTTTCTTCATTCTCTACATTTCAAATACTCCTAATGCTAGACTTCAAAGTACTCATCAGTGACAAAGCTTAAGGACATGGTAGTACATCACTAGGTTGTAGTCTTTACTGCTTATAAGAATCACTTGTAGCTGGGCATGGTGGCATACGTCTGTAATCCCAGCACTCAAAAGGCTGAGGCAGGAGGATTGTTGTGAGTTCGAGACCAGCCTGGGCTACAAAGTGAGCTCAAGGCCAGCCTGCGCTGCATAGCAAGACCCTGTGTCAAAAAGACAAAAAAACAAAAAAAAACAATCACTTGCAGAGAGTGAAAACATTTTTCCTCTTCTGGTCATTTTGAGTAATACGTCTAGGATAAGGCTCTTGTCACCAGGTGTGGTACACACCTGTAGCTTGGGAGGCTGAGGCTGGAGTATTTTGAGTTAGAGGCCTATGTACTGAGACCCTGTCTCAAAAAAAAAAGGGGGGGGAAATAAAAAGAATTAAGATGTGTTATGAGCATGCATGAACTCCCCACAAGGATTGTAATTATTATATTCTGCAAATGTGCTAATAAAACATTAAAGCCAGGTGTGATGACACATCCCTGTAGTCCCAGCACGTTGGGAGGCTGAGGCAGGAGAATTACTGTGAGTTCAAGGCCAGCCTGAACTAGATAGCAAGACTCTCAAAAAATAAAATTCAAAACAAAACAGAAAAGGCCTTTGTCCTCTGTATACTGTATATAAGAAGATTTTTAAAAGGTGTGCAGGTGATTCTGTGTTCTACAGAGACAGGCCTTGTGCTTTTCCACAGTGTACATGTCCCAAAAGATGCTGAACAGGGTCCCAGAACTTGCAAGGAAAAAAAAAACTGAAGAGGGTGTCAGGGAGACCTTACATTTCTCCCCTTTTCTCCATCCCTGTCTGACAGTGTGGACAACAGTGAGTACATGCGCAATGGCGACTTCCTACCCACTCGGCTGCAGGCCCAGCAGGACGCTGTCAACATAGTGTGCCACTCAAAGACCCGCAGCAACCCTGAGAACAACGTGGGCCTCATCACACTGGCCAAGTATGTGGCATGGGAAGGAGCGACTAGGAGTGACTGGTTTTGTCCTGTGGCATACTCGACATACTCATCACACCTGTGAACAGCCACCCTTCCACAGTTTCCATGATGCTGCTTTTTTTTTCCCTACTATTTTACTTTTTTGGTACCAGGAATCGAACTCAGGGCCTTGTGTTTGCTGGGCAGGTGCTGTGCTGCTGAAACTCACAATAACCCTCATGCCTCAGCCTCCCGAGTGCTGGGGTTGGTTATAGGTGTGTGTCACCACACCCAGACTGGGATGCTGCTTTTGCCCACACCTTTCTAGACTCGCGCTTCACAGCTCAGTACAAATGCCAGTAGGAGTTTGTTTAGGGTTAGTCTGATTTAATGCAGTTTTGAAGCTAAGTCTCCTGGAATTTCACTATCTGTTTGTTCATTTTTTGAGACAGGGTCTCGTTGTGCAGTTCGGGCTGGCCTTGAACTCACTTTGTAGCATAGGCTGGCCTCGAACTTGCAAGGATCCTCCTACCTCAGCCTCCCAAGTGCTGGGATTCACAATATATTTTATTTTTATTTAATGTTATTTATTTTTTTGTGTTCCTGGGGAATGGACCAAGGACCTCGTGCATGCTAGGCAAGTGCTCTGCCCCTGAGCTATAGCCTCAGCCCTCAGAGTGTTTTTTTTTTTTTTTTCTCACAGTATATTTTAAGGTCAGGGCTGGGTGTAGAGCACTTGCCTACAATAGAAAAGGCCCTGGGTTCAATCCTCAGCACTGTAAAAAGGAGGAAAAAAAATCAGTTAAAAGACATTTGGATTAGAGCCCCTGGACATATATCACACATCCTGTTACCCTTAGAAGTGATCTGTTTCAGGAAATGATCATCTTCAAGTGAGTACCCTTCACCCCATTGCAACACTGCTAGCTGAGAATGAGAGTAGACGTGGAAATGTAGGAGGACACATGGCAGCGTGCAGTTACTGTGGAGGAGTCTCAGGGCCCTGGAGGGTGGAGGAGCTAGAGCAGAACATCAGCAGGCCTGCGAGGGTGGCCTCGCATGTCCTCATGTGCTTTGTGTTGGTGGCCGTTAAACAGTAAGTGTCTGATTAAGAAGAATAGAGGTTACAGCATCAAGGTCTCTAAGGAAAAAATAAGGGCAGGGATTGTAGCTCAGCGGTAGAGGGTTTGCCATGTGCAAGGCCCTGGATTTAATCACAAGTACTGGAAAAAATAAAAATTAGGAATTAAAAAAATGTTTTTTGCCGTATGTAATAGTGCATACCTATAATCCCAGTACTTCGTGGGGCTGGGTCAAGAGGCTTAGATAGCGAGACCCTATCAAAAACAATAAAACAAGAGTCATGCTGACCTGAGCTCATGGAAATGTTGCCCTGTCCCAGTGACTGTGAAGTGCTGACCACGCTCACCCCCGACACTGGCCGCATCCTCTCCAAGCTCCACACTGTCCAACCCAAGGGCAAGATCACCTTCTGCACTGGGATCCGCGTGGCTCACGTGAGTCCTACTGGTCCCGGTGATTGTCTCTCCTCCCTCTGAGGTTCTGCTTCCAGCACCACTCATCCCTGGAATCCTGAGCTAGAGCCAGAGCAGGGGCAAGAAGGGCCTGTAGGAAGTGCTGGGAGAGAAAGGCCATGGTGAGGTGAATCCCAGCATCCTGGAGAACTATGAATGTTAGAATTGAGGGTTCCCCTCCCTGTCCCCAGAGAGGCACTGTAGGAGGAGGATGCTCACAGAAGCACTTTGGTAGACCTGCAGTACATAGGACTGCCAGGAGCTGGTGACAGGGAAGAACAAGGTGACTCCTTGGGTTGACTCTGCAAACTTCCTCCTCCTCCCTCCTCCTCCATCAGCTGGCTCTGAAGCACAGACAGGGCAAGAATCACAAGATGCGCATCATTGCTTTTGTGGGGAGCCCCGTGGAGGACAATGAAAAAGATGTGAGTCCACGGGTGGGTGTGGGGCCCCCTTGGGAATGGGCGTGTGGCCTTTCACACTTGGCACAGCCCAGTGTAGGTGCTGGGCCCTCTGACGGAAAAGGCGGGTATCAGTTCAGTGTTCCTGCTGGAGGCCCCGTGAGGTCAGCAGATTGCTATGTACTGGTGTGTGGTGTGTCCTTTCCCCTTCACAAGGAATAGATATCTTGATGTTTTTCTTCCTTTTTTTCCCAGTTGGTGAAACTGGCTAAACGCCTTAAGAAAGAGAAAGTGAATGTTGACATTATCAATTTTGGGGAAGAGGTGAGTCAGGACAGGAGGGCGCTGATTTGACTGTGAAGAGGATAGTCACCTGGAGGAGGGCATGTGCCAGAAACGCTGCAGGTTGGACTGTACAACAGACACTCCACTGTGTGTGTGGGGTGTCTGTTATGTGTTCTCCCCTGTCCAGGAGATAAACACAGAGAAGCTAACAGCCTTCGTAAACACGCTGAACGGCAAAGATGGCACCGGCTCTCACCTGGTGACGGTGCCACCAGGGCCCAGCCTGGCTGATGCGCTCATCAGTTCTCCCATTCTGGCTGGCGAGGGCGGTGCCATGCTGGGGCTTGGTGCCAGTGACTTTGAATTTGGAGTGGATCCCAGTGCTGATCCTGAGCTGGCCCTGGTAAGCAAATGTGGGCCCCAGGTAGAGCCCCAGGTCCTTTGTTCTCTTCCGGTGCTACATACGCGATAGGGCTGGACAGTCTCATAGCCCGTACTCGTTTTCCAAGACCTCCTCGTGCTCCCTCTTACCTGTTACTCTTGTCTGCTCTCCTCAGGCATCAGTGTCAGATTCTGTCTTACCCACTTCTGATCAAACCCCAGGCTCCTCCTGGGTCTGCCTTCCTGTGCCACTTCCTCCCCTCCAGCTTCTTCCCCGCATGATAAGCCAGTAGCTGCCCCTTTCCCAGCCCCTCAGCTGACTCGCCAGCTATGTGGGACTGAGACTGGAAAATGTCTGATCTTGCTCTGTCCTTTTCCAGGCCCTTCGTGTTTCTATGGAAGAGCAGCGGCAGCGGCAGGAGGAGGAGGCCCGGCGGGCGGCCGCAGCCTCTGCAGCTGAGGCTGGGATTGCTGCCACCGGGACTGAAGGTGAAAGAGGTGGAATCTGAAGTCCTGGGACTGAAGGGTGCTAAACACTAGGAGCTGCAGGAAGGCACTGCAGTGGATGTGGGGCAGTGGGACTCTGGGAGGGCCGGGCCAAAGAAATGGCATGCGGTAGGGTCTGTGTGGAGCGTGGCACCAGTTCTACCTTGCTGCCCCTCCTCCTTTTCCCAGACTCAGACGATGCCCTGCTGAAGATGACCATCAGCCAGCAAGAGTTTAACCGTACTGGACTCCCCGACCTAAGCAGTATGACAGAAGAAGAGCAGATTGCTTATGCCATGCAGATGTCCCTGCAGGGAGCAGGTGAGTCAGATTGGCTTGGTGGCACTGGGCAGAAGTCAGGTGGGCGGTGGAACTGAGCAGGCTGCCTCCTTCCCTCAGAGTTTGGTCAGGCAGAGCCAGCCGACATGGATGCCAGCTCAGCCATGGACACCTCTGAGCCAGCCAAGGTGAGGGCCAGCAGTGACCCCCTACCCCCACCGACCTCAAGACCCTTTTATGTTCAGGGCCTTGGCTCACGGCCTGGAGCGCTTGCTCATGGGTTTCAGGGATGAGCACAAGGGAACTCATGATACGCCTTTCTGGCGTGTGCACCTTACTAAGCCAACAGAGTAACTGGCCAGAGTAGGAGCAACATCCCAGTGTTGTGAAATTGCCCTTCCTTGCGGGTGGGAGCAGTCTGGACAGTATCCGTGGGTACTGTCTCCCCAGAAGGATAAGAAGAAGGTCTGGGAAAAAGGAAAAGAAAAAGAAAAAGGGGTGTCTAGTGGTGGGAAATCTGAGTGTGCTGGTTTCTGCTTTTCCCTCCAAGTGCAGTTAGCGGAGCTCTTAGGCATATCCTCTGTGCGGTCGGTAGTGGAGGCGAGGTTTCGTGCCTCTGGACACTGTCCCCTGCCTCGCCCTCCCCTTCCTTCGTTTGGGGGTGCCCCAGCCCTGCACTGTCAGGAGGAGAACTGGGCTAGGACAGGGGCAGCTCCAGTCTGGCCCACCCCCCACCCTGAGCTGACGCTGCCTGTCTCCAGGAGGAGGATGATTATGATGTGATGCAGGACCCGGAGTTCCTTCAGAGTGTGCTAGAGAACCTCCCAGGAGTAGACCCGAACAACGAAGCCATCCGCAATGCCATGGGGTCCCTGGCCTCCCAGGCCACCAAGGACAGCAAGAAGGACAAGAAGGAGGGGGACAAGAAGTGAGGCGGGGCGCCGTGCAGCCGGGGCTGGGGTGGACGGGGCAGGGGCCGGGCTGATGTGTCCTCTGTAACCATACGGCCTAATAAAGCTTAGCAAGGGTTTCTCCTTGTTTGGCTCACACAGTAGTAGCTGTGCGTGTGAGAGGAGGAGCATGGCTTGGTGGAGCTCCTTCCCGCTGTGCTCTCGGTCCTCACTTGGTACTCTCCAGACCCAGCTTCCCTTCCTGTCCCCTCCCGCCATGACAGAGGCGCCTCACACTCTCCTGCCCTGGGGCTGTTTCACTTTGTATTACGAGACACTTTGAGAGTGAGCCCACTTTATTTTAGGAACCAAGGCCACAAAAGTGAAGGTATAATGGCGCTGGCCCTTGAGGACCCCGAATCTAGGGAAGAGCTAGTGTGTAGTGAATGACCCGTATCCCTGGACGTGCCCAGAGAGAAAGGTGAACGCTGGTGCGGGCTCTGGGCGAGCTCCTGGAGGTGAATTGTGGGCCCTCCCAAGGGTGAGAAGTTCATGGGCCAATAAGGGAGAGATGGGGCGACCCCAGGCCCTGGGAGCAGTGTGTGCCAGCACATGTAAGGCCTGCCGGAGGGACTGAGCTATGAGACTGGCTGGACAAGTGGCCCAGAACACCAAGGCCCAGGACGCATTGGGGCCGCTTTCACAGTGGAGTCAGTGAAGCCACAGGATAGAACATGGTACAGCTTCGTGGAGCACAAAATTCGGAGGAAGGTTTTCTTGGCTTCCTGAACACTAGAGCCAACCACCTGTGTGGAAAGGGCCAGAAGACTGAAATACAGGTGCCATCGTGACTTGCAGGGGAGGTTCTGCCAACGCATAACTTTGCTTGGAGTACTGCATGCATGTCCCTGAAAGTGAAAGTGACTGCTACTTTATAACAGTGTCTAAAAGTCCTAAGTGATGGAGTGTTTCTTACAGGTCACATGTGGTTTTGGTTTTTTTTTTTTGCGGTACTGGGGATCGAACTCAGGACCCTGCGCTTGCTAGGCAAGTGCTTATTCCACTGAGCTATATCCCCAGCCCCCTTTTTTTGCCTTTTTGAGACAGGGTCTCACTATGCAGTTCAGACTGGCCTTAAGCTTACTTTGTAGCCCAGAGTGGTCTCAAACTCGCAACGATCCTCCTGCCTCAGCCTCCCGAGCACTGGGATTACAGGCGTGTGCCACCATGCCCAGCTTTTGATTTTTTAAAAATATTTACTTCTTTGTTGCTTGAATAAAATATTTTTTAGGGGGTGAGGCTTACTGGGGATTGAATTTAACACTTTTTAATTGAGACAAGTTCTTGCTAAATTGCCCAACGTGGGATTTTTGACTTACAAACCTGCCTCAGCATACCAGAATGCTTATTTTCATACTTTAAATTTCTAAGAAGTCTTTATTATTTCCTGAGTGTACTTTTAATAGTATCCTTGTCTCCTATCATGGGTGCAGTATCTTATTTTTCTGAGGATGTGTGTGTGTGTGTGTGTGTGTGTGTGTGTGTGTGTGTGTGTTACTTGGGATCAAACCCAAGAAACTTGGCTTGTGCTTGGGCAATGCTCTGCCACCAAGCCATAGCCCCAGCTCTCTTATTTTTTTGAGATGATGTTGCGTGAATTTCCCAGAGAGAGATAAAAGAAATGTTTGCCTCTGAATTCAGAGGGAACTGATAGTCTAATGAATGACCCAAACAGATCCAGCCTGGCAAGTACATGAATTTAATTATTAGAGTTTTAAAGCTTGGCTGCAGTGCCAGCAAAGTCACCAGCCCCCCTTCCCAAGCTATGGGCTTTGCAGGGTTCTAGTTAAAACAGGAAAAGCAGGATCAAAATCAAGAAGGGCCCTTGGGCAACACTGAGGGTCCTCTGTTCCTGTCACATCCTGTCCTTACCAGGACAGCCTCTTGGAGGGCGCTGTCTCACAGTGGGGAAGGACCTTGGGCTGTGGTCTGGTGCAGCCTGAGCCCACGAGCCAGCTGATGGGGGAGGGGCTGTCAATGCGGAGATACTGTGACTGAGTCCCTAAGACAGTGCTCCCAGCTGCCCTGAGGCCCAGCATGGCCTGTCTTGCCGTCCTCTTGGCTCAGCTTTTCCCAAGTAGCTGTGTTAACCTCTCATAGCCCCACTTTTTCTTTTTCTTTTTTGAGACAGGGTCTTGCTATGTAGTTGAGGCTGGTCTCAAACCATCCTCCTGCCTCAGCCTTGTGAGTGCTGGGATTACAGCCGTGTGCCACCCACACCCACCTTGGATCTTGTGATTTTTGTGCTTTTGTGCTTTTTAGAACAGTGGGGGCTGGAAACCAGGGCTTTCACACTGAGCTACATCCCCGACCCTTCGTTTGTTGCAGTACTAGGGATCCAACCTGGAGGTGCTGTACCATGTGCTACCTCCATAGCCCTTTTTTTTATTTTACTCAGTAAGTCACTAAGTTTCCCAGGCTGATCTCGATTCCTCTTGTATCAGCCTTCCCAAATGCTGGAATTACAGGGTTTTTATTTCTTTACTCTTTTCAATATGTTTTCTCATGGGAACAGAGATAAATATATTCATCCCAAGTTTAACCAGAAGCTCTCCCTTAGGTCTCAGTTACCTCATTTCTCTACCTCACAAAGTAGTTGTGAAAAGCAGAGGTGGTAGTCAATGTGTAATAGAATTAAAGGAGATGTTTCCACCTGTTGTCATGGAATTTCAGATAAGTTCTTGAGAAGCAAAGAGAAGCTCATAGGGTTTTCCACCTGGTAAAGGATTTAATTGGCTAAGTAAAAGAGCTCCACCAATCAAGGCTTCTGTTAGGCCTTGTATCTAGCCCTCTCTCCCAAAGCCTCATGTACTCATAAGCGGAGCTTTTCAGAGGTGGCTGGATCTAGGTGTGTGGATATGGGTTAAGGTGCGATGACTGGTTCCGTCCGCTGATGGGTTCAGTGCGGCCTTGGGTGTGGATAATGGGAAGCCCCCAGGTGGATGGCTTGCAGGTCGGATGGGATAAATGGGAAAGGAGGGTGTGCTGCCTCCTGCCGTAGACTGTGCTGCCTTGTGCCGTGTCACCCTGCCTTGGAGCCAGCTGATGATGGACTGAAACCTCTACAAATTGATCTATAAACCTTTCTGTAATTTGTGGGTATTGGAAATTGTGTCTCAGTGATGAGAAAAATAACTAAGATGAAAGAGAGCACAACTTCACCAATCATGGTTTCCATCATCTTCAGCTTATATATAATTAAAAGTTGGACAAGGGATTGATGACATGCCTATAGTTCTGCTTTGGAGGGGAGAGGATTGCTGGAGTGCAGGAGATCAAGGCTACTCGGGGCAACATACGAAGGCCTTAAATATGAGAAAGGGGGTGGGGCAGGCCTCAGAGCACCACTGGGTTCCTGCCCACCTGCTGGGCATTTCCTGCCCCTGTGACTTGGGAGTTGTACAGGAGAAAGCAAGTGGAGTCCTGGGCCAATTGTATAAAGACTGGGAGGATCAGCTGGGCCTGGTCCCTCACACTTGTAATCCCAGCACTGGGAGGCTGAGGCAGGAGGATCATAGTGAGTTCGAGGTCAGCCTGAAGTGCATAACGAGATCCTGTCTCAAAAAAAAAAAGGAGACCCCTCAAGTCCTGCGCATGGACTGGTGCAGGGACAAAAGCTGTGAGCTCTTGGGCAGGAAGGTAATTGGGATCCCTTCACTACCAGTGAGGGTTGAGTGGGCACCATGCCCTGCACATAGTGCTGGCATTCGCTCCCTGTTGGGATGTGCCATTGCTTGGGTGGTTTGGACAAGGGCTCTGTATCTACTGTTTGACAACAAAAACGTGGCTGCCAGGAGTCTCGAGATGCACACCAACTGCTTGTTGGCCTGCAGCCTCAGCAACTTGGACATGCAGATCTGGATGCCCAGTGGGAACCGAACATGCACACTGGGAGCAGGGAGAGGGCAGCTGCTTCGGGGCTTCCATGGCACCCTTCGAAGTCCAGTGATGTGACAAGAAGATCATGGTGTGGGCCGTGTACATGGCCAGTATGAGCAGGCCTTGAGGACACAGGAATCTGTGTCAACAGTGTCCAGTACTCCTGCAAGAAAGATGCCTTTGCCTTGGGTCATATGATGGCACATGCTGCCCAGTGGCTCCTGGGCAGACAGAAGATAACTGCTCTCAGGAGTGTTGTGCTTGGAGCATGTAGCCTGGGCGTCTCCCTCAGGGATCACCTGCTGTTTGCCTCAGTAATTATACTCTCAGCGTCCTGCGTGTGCTTGTGGGCTCCAGCACCACGTCCTGCTCACTGCTGTGTACTCTGAACATGTCCCTGGTGGCACTGCCTTCCTCTCAGGGTCGTGGGACCACATCCTGAGAGCCAGCAGGATCATCTCATGGCACTATATGCACCTGAGGACCGAGGGATCTTCGAGAGGCATGGAGGGCTCCTCAAATTTAGCTGAAGAAAACACCTCCATTGTCACTGCTGAAGCCACCTCCCCTGGAATCACACCTGTATGTGCCTTCAGTGCTGAAATAACACTCCAAGGTTATTTTGCTTTTTATCAGTTGTGGCTCCTTCTGTTGGCACTCGCATTTAGTACTTGCGGGGCTCCATGCCATTTCCTCAACTCCGGCTCATTTGCAGAGCACTTTAAAGCCTGCTTTTGCTACATGTGCTCTGTGAGTTGGGACCTTGAAAGTGCTGATTTTATGGCCTGGCTGTAAAGGGCTGTGTTAACCGGTTGGTGATAAAAGAAAATTTCAATTCCAAATGTAATTAGACGAGAGCTACTTTTTAAAAGTGTGTCTTATTTTGTAAAGGTATGTGTAAGGTGTGGGTCAGACCTGACTCTCCTAGCCCCCAACCTACTTGTGAGCAGAGACACTCTTTTCAGCAGGGAACTCAGCTCAGCACCGAGCTGTCATCCTCAGACACAGGATAAGATAGGACAAGAAATAAGATAGGACAAGGAATCTTGCAGGTCCCAAGACATAAGAGACACCACAGGTTTACGCCAGACACTTCCAGAACTTTGCCCATTCGGGCAGGACTGCTAGGGAACTTTGACCACGGATGTGTCAAAGTCTCCCCACTCGATGTCCCCGCCTTCTTTCCGTCTCTGTGAAAGGGGTCACTTCTTCGTCCCCACAGCCTTTTTGCCCTCTTCTGCCCACTTCAGGCACAATAAACTCCGCACCGTGTTGCCTTTACACAGGCTTGGTCTCTCGGCTGGCCTTGCCTCCCACTGTTCATTACAGTTTTTCCAGCCTCCTGTTCTATTGTCTCTCTCTGGGTAAAACATTCTTGTCTATGTGAACTCTTTTTTTGTTTTGTTTTTGTTTTTGGTGAATGTTATAAATGAAGCAGAAATATGCAATAACATGGACAGGATGTTTTACTCCTGGGGAAAAAATAAAGAGATTTGACAAGGAAGTAAAGTCATAGAGGAATGTCCTGTTCTGAGGTCTTTATTGTCCCTCCCTCATTCTCATTCTTGGAGAGGGAAGGGAGCCCACAGCTAGGTGGATGGACATTAAGACAGGGGCACCTGCAAGAAGCAGGGTATCTTGCTCATTGCTGGATGTGTCCTGGGTGGCAGAATTTTTGTCCCAGTGTTGGCCCAGAGTACAGTGCAGCAATGGGGGATTCTGGGAGAATTTGACAGGAGCTTCCTGGCTTCAGGAAAGTGAGCCTGGAGAAGTGTCCCCTGACAGACTGGCTGTGCAGAAGACTGGCTGAGGCCAGAACCTGGGAGGGCGGCCCTAGGCCTTGGGCTGCTTTTCCAGCTGGTGGGATCATAAGCACGGGAGAAGCCTGTGCACCAAGAGACACTATCTGATGGGAACATGCCCGCAGAGCGGGAAGAGGAGCAGAAGCTCAGGGTGCTGTGAATGCTTGAAGTGTGGGGGTGGGATGGGGCCCAGTGGTAGAGCATTTACCTAGCATGTGTTAAGGGGATGAATTGGATTCTCAGTACTGAAAAAGAAGGACTTGAAGTCTGAAAATGAACAGAAAATCATGGATCTGCTCAAGAAATGTACTCTAAGATGGGGCAGGTTGCAGGCAGGACTAAAAGCAGTGGTTGATGTGTGCCATTTTCCTTTGTACCTTATCACTTCAGACAATTCAGTGAACCAGTTACACTTCACTATATGTGCTGCTGAAGCTAGTTACATTTCAAAATACTGGCACCCACTCAAATATTTGCTTGATTGTTTTGCAACATTGCCAAGTATGGTGGCACACGCCTGTAATCCCAGCACTTGGGAGGCTGAGGCAGGAGGATTGTTGCAAGTTCGAGACCATCCTGGGCTACAAAGTGAGCTCAAGGTCAGCCTGAACTGCATAGCGAGACCCTGTCTCAAAGAGACAAAAAAAAAAAAAAAAAAACCAGACTATTTTGCAACACTGAGGATTGAACCCAAGGTCATATGTAAACGAGGCAAGTGCTCTGCCACTGAGTTATACCTTCAGCCCTTAGTGAGTTACTGCCTCTGTGCCAGATTCCACATGGACTGCAGGGAATTAAAATAATGAACAAAACCAAAGGAGGTGAGCCAGGCATGGTGCCACATGCCTGTAATCCCAGCACACGGAAGGCTAAGGCACGAGGATCCCCTTAAATTCAAGGCCAGCTTGGTCTACCTACACAGTGAATTCAAGGCCAACCTGAACTACATAGCAAGACCCAGTCTACAACAAAATAAAAACAAGAAACAAATACACACAAACAAAACAAAGGTGTCCCTGTACACCTAGACAATCAGTGAAGAAGACCTCACAAAGGAGGACCTGAAGTTTACTGCCAGTAATGGAGATAGAAGTAACGGCTTAAATTAGGCCAAAGTTTTATTTTTCTGCCACTTAAAAACTCCACAGTAGGTGGTTCATGGCCTCTCCATCAACAGCAGGGGCCTATACTCCTTCTGTCTTGATCACTACCCTCACTCTGTGGTTTTCATTCTCAAATTTTACCTGTGATCTAAGGTGACTATTGGAGCTCCAGCTAGCATATGTGCATCCCAATCAGGAGTCAGAAGCAAAAGACAGGGAATGATTTTTTTTTTTCAGAACAATATCTTTCCTTCCTTCCTTCCTTCCTTCCTTCCTTCCTTCCTTCCTTCCTTCCTTCTTTCCCTTCCCTCCCTCCCTCCCTCCCTCCTTCCCTCCCTCCCTTCCTTCCTTCCTTCCTTCCTTCCTTCCTTCCTTGTCTCCTTCTGTAGTTCAGGCTGGCCTTAAATTCACTATCCCAGGTTGGCCTCAAACTTGTGGAGATTTTCCTGCCACAGCCTCCCGAGTGCTGGGATTACAACAGGTGTGCACCACTATGCCTGCCTATTGCCCCTGTTTTAGAAAGCTTCCTTGGAAGTCTGATCCGGAAACTCTCACTTATATCTCATGGACCAGGATTTTGTCACAAGGCCACTTTTAGCAACAATGGAACCTAGAAAATGAGTTCTTTTACTAAGGAGAAAGAGCAGAGTGAACTTTAGGTAAATCCCAGCCTCTGGAACAGCACAGCCATCCCTTCCCCTCTTCAGCCCTCTGTTAGCACCTCACGTGGCTGCTTGTGGCCTGACACCCCATAAACCCAAGACATTTATCAGACTGACACACCTGATCCATTAGCTGGGATGGGAACAGTCGGCTCTTCTCCCTTTGGGAAAGAAGAGCCCAGGAAATGCCCTGCAGCCAGCAGGCAGGTCCACAGCCCACAGGGAGTCAGGGACTATGCTCTTGTCCCCCAAACTCTGCTGTACCTTGGTGGCTTGGACAGCAGAGCATGGTGTTGCTTTCCGACTTCTGAGTGAGGTCCTGAGAGCCCAGGGAAGCTTCTGCTTCGTCTTCTGGGCCACTTCCGCTGGGAGCTGGGCCTTGAGTCCGATTCTAGCTGCTCCGAGTTACTGTCTTGTGAATGGCCCAGAGTAGCCCATGCAGTCACCAGAAAGTCCAAATACAACGAAGCGGGATGCACACACCTGTAATCTCAGAGCTCTGGGAGGCTGAGACAGGAGGATGGCAAATTTGAGCCCAGTCTGGACAAATTAGCAATTGAGACCCTGCCTCCAAATCGAAAATGGGCTAGGGCTGCAGCTCAGGGTGAAGGCCCTGGGTTCAATCCCCAGTACCACAGGAAAATAAATGGAAAGGAAAAAGAAAAGTCCGAGGCTATGAAGAGAGTGGGAGCCCAGTAAGCCCCAACCTGTTCCAGCATCAGCCGCTGCTCACCCACACTGGGAGGCCCCAGGCCCTCTGGGCCCATGGAAACAGAAAATACAGTCACGTTGTGGTCAGTGGCCCCATGCAAGGGCATATTCCAACCTGGGGGCAGGGCCGAGCAGCCTGGTAGAGGAGCAGGTTACCCGGTAAGTCTGTCTGCCTTCCCAGTCTCCACAGGCCTCTGTCTCTGTGGCCTTTTACTCTGTCCTCAGAGAAACTGCTCCTCGCCCTCACCATTGTGACCCATCCCTCTAAGGGCTTCAGTGTGTGGGGGCAGCACCTCCAGAGGCCTAAGGTTTAGCCTATGGTCTTAGGCTGTTCCAGGCAGAATGCGGGCTTTTGTTAGTTTGGTAACATGGTTTCCTGAAGTAATCAGAAGGCTCCCAGGAACAAGTTTCAACATGAGTTGCTGTAGTTATGGGTTTTACAAATCCAACAAAAGCCTAAAATCTCTCTTTCAAATTGTGGCCCCTGTGCTCCATCCACCCTGTGGTGGATTGGCAACTAGTGGTCAACTTATAACACCCAGGTGAACTGAGCGTGGTGCTGGATGTGGGAGGCCCACCTGGGGATTGTTACCCACATAAAAGGCAGAACCAGAGAAGAAGAGAATGGCCCTGAATCATGGCCAGCAGTTTTCTGTAGCTGTTGGTTTCAAGCAGGAGCCTAAAGTGGTATCTTTCTATGGTCTGTTGGCCATTTCAGAACTTTAGAAATGTAATGGTCAATTCATTAGAAAGAAACAACTAAATAAATTTAATCTGCCTGGCCCTGTGGTGTGCCAGGCGCTCCGCCTTGTCCTCAGAGCTCTGCCTGGCACTCAGGGCAGGCCAGGCTCTCCGCCCAGCCCCCAGGGCATGCCAGGTGCTCCACCCCACCCCTGGAGCTCTGCCTGGTCCCCGGTGCGTGCCAGGCTCTCCACCTCATCCCTGGAGCCCTGCCTCATCCCCAGAGCTCCACCTGGCCCCCAAGGTGTGCCAGGCACTCCGCCCCACCCTAGGGCATGCCAGGTGCTCTGTCCCAGAGCTCTGCCTGGCCCCTGAGGCTTGCTAGGCACTCCGCCCCGCCCCCACAGCTCTGCCCTTCCTCTGAGCTCCACCTGGTCCCTGGGGCATGCCAGGTGCTCTGCCCCGCCTCCGGGGCGTTCCAGGCACTCTGACAGGCCCCCAGGCCGGCCCTGAAGACTCGCCTGAGACTATAGACGCAGATGCACTGACAGAGCCTGGCAGTTCACTGTGTAACGCCGCCTACCCAATCAGACGCCCAACGGCTGTGAGGGCTTGCCAAAGGGGGCTTCTCTACCTCCTGCCATAGCGATTTGTGTACACCCACGTATTATACAGCATATTTAGAAGCAGCCAAGTTTCTTCCCAAAGTAAGAGCATGAGGGAGTAAATAAACCAAAAGTGTAGTTATTACCAGTGGGAAGACCACTGACAGGGTGGTAGAACCACGGAGGTGAAGTGGAGAAAACTGATTAATTGAATGAGCAGGCAGGTCCACAGCCCACAGAGACTCAGGGAGTTACATCTATATAACTGAGTAATAAAGACGAAGATAACATTATGTAATACAACATCCAGGGGTAACCCCCTAATATTTTCTCTGTAATTCGGTATTTCCTTTATTGATTTTGTTATAACAAATATGAAGATAACATTATGTTATACAGCATCCAGTGCCAGTTCCCTACTATCTTCTCCGTAGCTTGGTATTTTCTGTATTGTTTCTGTGTTATTCTGGGTTCTTTTGTCTTAAAAAAAAAAAAAAAAAAAGAAGAGAGACGTAGAAGCTGGAAGGAATTGTTGGTTCTCTTGGAAGAGCTTGGCCTGCTGGCTTTCCTGATGAACTCTGCTGTTCTCACGTCCGAGGAGCTTGGAACCTCATTGTTGCTGAGAATGGCTTCGGTTCACTTTGGGGGAGAACTCTGGTCCTCACTTTGAGCATTGCTTCCTGACTCCAGAGGGAAGGATGGGCTCAATCTCCTGGAGGAGCTTGTTGCCTTGGCTTTCCTGATGGGAACTCAGCTTTCCTCATCATCAGAGGACCTCTGGACCTCGCAGTTGGTGAGGATGGCTGTTGTACTTTTCAGGGAGTTCTGGTTCTTTGTTTGAGTGTTGCTTCCTGGCTCCAGTGCAGACCCCTCAGCCTGCTAGCACAGATCCTTCATCTTGCTGGCATAGACTTTCTAGATTCTACCACTGACCTTTGGGCCTTCCCAGTGCAGATCTGTGAAACTGGCCTGGATACCACATTGTCATGGGCTCTAGGCCTATAGTTGGACTCATGGGAGACATTTTATGGGCTCTGGGTCTTCAGCTGAACTCATACAGGACATTACCATGGGATCCAGGCCGTAAGCTGGATTCTTTGGTCTTTCTTGTGTGGACAGATTTCCTGAACTCTTTGTATATGACTCTTTGGGGGACTATTATGAAGTAATCTTATAAAATATGTGTCCTATATTATATTGTTTTCTCTTGTAAAAAACCCCAAACCACTACATACCCCCATTTGCTTTTTTTTTTTTTTTTTTTCCAGTACTGGATTTCCAGTACTCAGGACCTTGAGATTACCAGGCAGGTACTTATTCCACTGAGCTATATGCTTGGCCTGAGAACACTGTAATTTGACGGTGGGGTTGCACCACTGTTAGTGATAGAACTTTTTGCTTTTCTTCCTCTAGACATGTTCTTGCTGAGTTGCCCAGGCTGTGCTTGAACTTGCGATCCTCCTGCCTCAGCTTCCCAATGTGCTGGAATCACCATGCGTGGCTCATGCTCTCTTTATTTTACCGTTTATCCCCTCGGCCCTCCCTGTGTTTAGGCTTTTAGAATGCACACTTGTCACTGTCACCTGTGCACTCAGCTGTGTGAGACACGCGGGAATGGGGCCAAGGTGAGAGGGAAGCGCATCTTCCTCTCAGGGCCCCTGCGGCTCCGCCCCCAGGAGTCTAGGGACAAGGCTCCCGGGCTGCTGTTTCCCTCTTTTCCCTCTGGGGCTTCCACCCTCAGTTCACTTCAAAATCACAAGGTCCTCCGACCCTCTTGCCTGTGGTCTCAGAAGGAAGCGAGAAGAGAAGAGGCAGGGAAAATGAAGGGAATGCAGCGGGGCATAGGTGTAGTTAAGTGGTAAAGCACAAGGCCTTGGGTTCAATCACTAGCAGCCCTCTTCCCCCTTTCCATGAAAAAGAAGGTAAAGGAGAGCGAAAGCTGTGCGTGGCAGCGGGCTGTAGTCCACTGTAGGTCCTGTTGTTGTTTTCTAAAAGGGACTAGGGACGTACCTCATTGTGAAGGCTCTGGCTTCAGTGTCTAGTACTGCAGAGAGAGAGAGAGCGCGAGCGCGCGGGGGAGAGGGAGGGAAGGAGGTATATATGCCATCTGTTTTTGTTTTCGTTTGGTTTTTTCAGAGCTGGGGATTGAACCCAGGGCCTTGTGCATGGTATGCAAATAAATTCTTCCAATTCTTAACCTCCATTGTTTCTAGAATTCATTCCCTTTGAAATTTTTTTATTTTGAGACAGCGTCTCCCTTGATCCTCCAGTCTCAGGCTCTCATGTAGCTGTGATTGCAGGTGTGTGGTTCAGTTGGGTTAATTTTTTTGTGTGTCTTTTTGAGACAGGGTCTCAATATGCAGTTCAGGCTGGCCTTGAGCTCACTTTGTAGCCCAGGCTGGTCTCAAACTCGCAATAATTCTCCTGCCTTAGCCTCTCAAGTGCTGGGATTACAGATGTGTACCACTGTGCCTGGCTGAGTGTTTTTTTTAAGAGTAGGAAGAATTTGAGAGAAAGAAAGCTTCTGTCTGAGAAGATGGAAGAAGGGCCAGAAAGTGGGTTGCCCACCAACCCTGCTTCTCAACGATGTTGATTGAGCAAAGCCACCAGGGGAGGTGGGTTTAAGGTGGGACAGAACTATAATCAATAAGATTATAAGTACGGTCGCTTAGGTAATATTGATCCAATGGGAAATCACAAAGTGAGTATGAGGTGGGACAAGACTATGGTAACACAAAACAGGAATAAAATGTCCCATTATAGAAGCACCAAAACCTGATAACTTTTCCCCGTGTTTCCAAGTTAAATTTATCATCATTGTAATAAAGTTATATGAGACAAAGCATGACCAATTATAAGCAATGGGCAAAGACATAGCATAAAAATTTGTGGGTGTTTTTTTTTTTAACTGGGAATCAAACTCAGGACCTTGCACTTGCCAGGCAGGTGCTGTGCTGCTGAGCTATGTCACTGGCCTAGTAACATTAAAACTCTGAAGGCTAAATATTTTGATTACCTAAATGAACCACAATCTAGGTTCTATGAGACAAAAGCAAGCTCTTAACTTCTGTCCAATTATCTCAGTGGAAGTCCTCCAAATGATACAAAGGACAGAAACTCCCAACCTGCTAGATGTCTGAAATGTGGAATTCGTATTCTCTAAAATTGAGTAATGAATTCTAGGAACAACAGAGGTTAAGAGTAGGCAGAAGGGGCTAGGGTTATAGCTTAGCGGTATAAGTGCTTGCCTGGCAAGCTTTAGGTTAAGTTTGATTCCCAGTACCAAAAAAAAAAAGAAAGAAAAAAAGTGGCAAAAACAGTAGGCAGAATTTATTTACTTAGTCTTTTTGAGACAGGGTCTTGCTATGCAGTTCAGACTGGTCTTGAGCTCACTTTGTAGCCCAGGCTGGCATTGAACCTGCAATAATCCTCCTGCCTCAGCCTCCTGAGTGCTGGGATTACAGGTGTGCATCACTATGCCCAGCTAGAGTAGGTAGAATTTATTGAGAGAAACAAAGCTAATAGGGACCAAAAGAGGCCCGGAAAGTGGGTTGTCCCGTTTCTTTTCTTTATAAATTTGAAATACACTATTAACATAAGTTATATAATTGTTATAAGTTATATATGTTATATATATACAAGTTATATATAAGATATATATATATATATAAGTTATATATAAGTTATATAACATATAATTGTTATATCTTCCTGGTGAATTGAAACATATCAGTGTAGAAAATTTTTATGTCTGGTTAATACTTTTAATCTTAAAATTCATATTTGTTTTTGTTTGTTGAGACAAGGTTTTACTTTGTAGTTCAGGCTGGCCTTGAATTCACTATGTGATGCAGACTGGCCTTGAACTTGTGGCAATCCTCCTGCCTCAGCCTCCTGACTGCTGGGATTATAGGTCTGCACTACCAGGTACAGATCTATTCCATGATTTATTTTTGCAGTGCTGGGGATTGAGTGCAGGGTTTCAAGTACGTTAGGCCAGTCCTCTCAACCAAGCAACACTCCTAATCTTCCAGCTGTATTCACTTTAACCTCTCTAGTTAGTATATTTTAGCTATGTCTCTTATAATCAACATATAACTGGATCTTAATGATTATTTAATCTAACAAATTTGGTGTGTGTGCGCGTACATGTGTGTGTGTATGTATGTGTGGTGCTGGGCATTGAATTAACTGTATATTTCAAATTTATAAAGAAAAAACTGAACCAAACCAAACTACACACCTCTAGTCACAGCTACTTGACAGCCTAAGGCAGGAGGATCAAGGGCTACCCTGTCTCAAGATAAAATGCCCAGCAAGGGCCTTTGCACTGAGCTATACGTCCAGTACCCTGCCTTTTATTTTTTATTTTGCGGCTGAGTATCTGTAAGTCACTGTGTTGCTTAGGTGGGGCTGCAATTTGTCATCCTCCTGCCTCAGCTTCCTAAGTGCTGGGATTATAGGTATGTGCCACTGTGCTCAACTGAGTCACTTTTTCTCCCTTGAAATGCTTCTTTTGTCCTCTGTGCGCTACCAGCTGGCCCTAATGTCCTCTCTGGATTCCTGGATCTTCTTTGACAGCATTTAATCAGTCTCATCTTTCCAAAGAAGTCTTTCTGGGAGCCTCTGGCCTGATCTCTGACATCTTCACCCCCCCACACTCCCCTTTCTCTCTTCTCAGGAACTATGACTATTAATCCTGATACCTCAACTTTGTTTGGCTAAGAATCTCCTGGCAGGTCAGTAAAGCACACTCCTAGTTCTGTCTGCATCCCAGAGCGTAGCCTTGGGCCTGGAGTCTGAGACTGGTCTGTTACTCGCTGGCGCTGGGTCCCTGCTCTGCTTGACTGCTACACCCCTCCACCATGGCACCGGTGCCTCAGAGCCAGCCAGCTGTGGACTGGATCCCCCAACCATGGGCTAAATTAACCCTTTCCTCTTTTAAGTCATGTGTGTGGGTATTGTGTCACGGCAAGGAGAAAGTGCAAGAAAGGGCTCTTCTTGCTTCTACTCCTGAGCTATTTGATTTGTGGACTATCCTTCCTCAGCCTCCCAAGTAGCTGGGAGTACAATTGCACCACATCGTCTGCCGAAGCACTGTGCTAGTAGGTTCATAGTGAACAGTGGTTTGTGTAGAAAGGTTGCTATCTGGTCTGGATTGGGAAGTAAACTCTGATGAAGAATGTGTCTCTAGAAACTCCTATCAGAAGCTCTTCAGGGCTTCTGATAAAAATCAGAAGCTGCTTCTCTGACTCCATGAGACTTGGTCCTTCAAAGGACCAAGGTGGGATGAATCATTCTTACAGATAAGATTTCAGATGAGGGGCTGGGGATATAGCTCAGTGGAATAAGTGCTTGCCTAGCAAGCTCAGGGTCCTGAGTTCGATCCCCAGTACCGCCAAAAAAAAAAAAAGATTTCAGATGGTAGTGTTGCTTGTAGCCTATGGTTTTAGAAAACAGTTTCTCAGTGAATAACCAGAAAGCAGTGGTCACAGAAAGCAGTCATTATGAACTTCACTGCTGCGTGCCTTGGCAAAGTACTGTTTCCTGTTAACTTTGCATCTGGCTTGGTATGTATTATTTTTATCCTAGGTTGATGAATGACAGAGCAGAATTTCACTTTCTTTGAGTGAATGGGAGGTAATATTTTTGAACCTTGGTGGGAAGCTTTCGATTGTATGATTTTCTCTAGGATAACCAGGGCAGTCCTTTTCCTGGAGGAATCCCTAGCTGAATATCGTAGGTCATCTCATCCAGAGCGATCTCACTGTCATTTCCTACCTGGAGAATGTAGTTCTGACTTCCAGTGTTCTGGACACTGAGCTTGGGAACAGGGCTGGAGTTCTCAGAATTTAGGATGTGGTTTTCTTTTTCTTTATTTTTGAGACAGGGTCTCACTATGTGGTGCAGGCTGCGCTTGACCTTGGTTATGTAGCCCAGGCTGGCCTCAAACTCACGGCCATCTTCCTGCTTTAGCCTCCCGAGTGCAAGGATTACAGGCGTGCGCCACCACGCCCATCACCTTTTCTTTTGTTTTCTTGTTTTTAGGATAATATTCCTACCTTTTCTAGAGCATAAACTTCCTTGCAGTTTTCTGCCATGACGGAGATGGGAGGGGTCAGACCGCTGCACCGACCGCTGCATGGGGTGCAGCGGGGAGTCTGGAATACAACCCTCCTTAATCAGTCTTCACCCAACGAGGGGGATTAGGTCATGGCAAAGGGCCTGGGCGAGTGGGTGTAGCCTGTCATATTACCCTTTTATGTTAATAACTTTGATTTGTTTATAATTTGTTGTTAAGGATTTCTGTGTCTACATTCATGATGGAGATTAGCTTGTAATTTTCTGTACCAGACTTTGGTACTATATCAGAGGTTTGGGGATCAAGTAAGTTGAGAGATGTTCCCTCTTCTCTAGTCTCTGAAAGAGTTTGGTTAACACTGGGGAAGCCAACCTGAGACTGGTTTTTCTGACTGAGGAGATTTTTAAATTTGGGATTCAATGTCTTTAATGAATTGTATTAGTATTCTGTGACTGCTGTATAACAAATTACCACAACTTTAGTGCTTTAAAACAATATAAATATATTATGTTATTGTTTGGTAGGTTAGAAGTCCAACACAGCTCTTTGCTGGGCTAAAACCAAGGTAGTAGGTCTCACAGACCCTTTTGAAGTCTCCAGGGAGGAGCCTTTTCTGATGTCTTTTCCGGACTCCAGAGAACGGCCCAGAGCCCCAGGACGTGCACCCCTGCCCCACACCTGGGGCCGGTGAGAGAGTGCGCTCTTTAGTTCTTCTCAGGAGAACCCAAGCAGGTTTTTGATAAGATGGCCTGGATCCAAAAGGAATGGAGTGTAAGGCGTTGCTACTGAGCTCTCGGGCACTGTGGTCCGCTCAGCCTGCGGAGTGTGCTTTCTTCATACTTGGTCCACACTAGCTGTACAGAGCGTGTTTCTTTTCCTACCCTTAGTAACTGTAAAATAAATCATTTCCACTTATCTTGCTGGGATTACAAGTGTTTGCCACCATGCCCAGCTACTAAAATTTTGACCAATTCCTTGTCACTGTCCAATCTTTGTTCAGGACAGAAAGAACCTAGAAAAGCACCTCTAGAAGGTATTCCCAGAACCTGAAGACAGCACTCTATCATGCCTTTCCAGAAGTATCTGTTTTGTGATTCCTGGTAACCAGGAAGGTTCTGTGGTATAACCAGCTCGTTTGCCAGCTTTGTCCACTGATTTAGAATTCCATTTTCTTTAGTTTACCTAGTCAGTTATGAAACACCTTTCTCTTCCCTCTCCTCTCAGTATTTATAAATTATTCAGTTTGAGAACAGAAGCTGGGTGTGGTGGCACACACCTGTGGTCTCAGCATTCTGGAGGTTGAGGCAGGATGTTTTCAAATTTGAGACCAATATTTCCTTTCCCCTTTTGGAGATAGGTTCTCACTAGGTAGCCCAGATTGGCCTGGACCTTGTGATCCTCCTCCTGTCTCAGCCTCCTGAGTGCTGAAAGTACAGGTGTGGACCACCATGCCTGTATCCAACATTCACCTTATTTTTTTTTTGCTGGGGATATGGCTCAGCGGCACAAGTGCCTGCCTGGCAAGTGCAAGGTCCTGAGTTCAATTCCCGGTACCAAAAAAAATGTAAACATCACCTTATTTGTTTAAATTGGGTTAATATTTTATTTCTTTTTTATCTTAAAGAGGCAAAAACCACTGAAAACAATTATACAAAATTTCAAGCCAAGATAGAAGGAGAGTAACAATGGTTAGCACACTGCTTATTGTTATCTTCAAAGCAGTTGCTCAGAGTACAAGACACAGGCATGAAAAATTGATCAAACAATATAAGCACAAACCTTTTTTTTAAGTGAACTAATAGAAATTAGTAGTATAGCTATCTTAACTAATATATGTATATATATGTACATATGTATATTTCCTTTTCCCATCCTTCTTTTCTCTTCTTCTCCTATCCCAGGGCATTTCTTTCCTTTAAGCAGTTTCTTCCCATTTCCTAATATCTATTGAACATTTTGGTTCTTATTTAGCTTCCTATAGTAGGGAGACAATATGATGTTTACACATGCGAGACTGATTTATTTCACTTATGAGTATGCTCTCAAGTTGCATCCGTTTTTACCTTATTTATAGCTTTCAAAATTTTAGTAGCTGGGCATGGTGGCAAACACTTGTAATCTCTGCAATAAGGAGGCTGAGGCAGGAGGGGGATCATAAGTTCAGGATCAGCCTGGGCTACATGGTGAGATCTTGTCTCAATAAAATAACCAACCAAAGAAACAAAATATTTCATTGTTAGTGTCTCTTCCATTTTCTTTTGTTTTTGTGAGCTTGTACCTTTCCAAAAATCTTTTTTTTTTGGCGGTACTGGGGATCGAACTCAGGACCCTGAGCTTGCTAGGCAGGCGCTTATTCCACTGAGCTATATCCCCAACCCCTCCAAAAATCTTTTTTCTGTAATTTCAGTAGATACCAAGAAGGAAAAATAAATGAGTATGTACAATATCCCACCTCTACCACCAGCCCACGTTTTTGCTTGTTGGTTGTACTGGGGATTGAATGCAGGGACTTTGCACTGAGCTGCATCCCCAATCTTTTTTTATTTTCCATTTTGAGACAGTCTTGAGTTGCTAAGTTGTCCAGTCTTGGCTTGAATTTGTAATTTTCTTGCCTCAGCCTCCCAGAGTACCGGGATTACACGTGTGTGCCATCATCCCTGGCTCATTCCTTGATTTTTATGACCTTGACACTTCAGAATATTACAGCTCAGTTGTTTGTTGTTTTGACCCAGTTATTTTTCATTTTACAATTTTATTTATTTATAAATATATATATATATGTATTCAGTGCTGGGGATTAAGCTGAGGGCCTCACCCACGTGAACTGCTGATCCCAGTGGTTTAAATTGCCCCCAACCTAGCTTTGTCTAGTGTTCCCTCGTGTATTTTCTTTTTTTTTTTTCTCTTATTGTAAGTTATTTATTGTCAGGTAACTTATAAACATCAACTGTGGACCCCGTTCCTCTGACAGAGACAGCAGTGAGCTATAGCAGAACCGGCTTGGTGGGTTTTCCTTCTTCACCTCTTGTCTGAGGATGGAACTTGATTTTCATTAATCCAGAGCTGCTGCGCCAGAGATGATCTCAATCAACTCTTTGGTGATGACGGCTTGGCGAGTGCGATTGAATGCCAAAGTCAATTTATCAATCATCTCAGAGGCATTCTTGCTGGCATTGTCCATCGCCGTCATCCTGGCGCTCTGCTCGCTGGTGGTGGACTCCTTCAGGGAGTAGTAGATGATGTTGGCCAGATTGTACTCTTGGTAATTTTGCAGTACATCAGCATCGATATCATCGTAGATGCTCATGCTCTCAGCACTTGCAATGGTATTAAGAGAAAAGATGGGCTTTTCTTCTGTCTTATAGGAGATAACAGACCTGAATCGATTAAAGATGACAGAGCCTTCATCAAACTCATACCCGGAATGTAGTAATTCCAGAGCGATGACAGACGCATCTCCAAAAGTAGGGGGCTTCCTCCCCACGTCCTTGAACGCCACCAGAAACTGGTCAGAATGAGTCCTGGAAAGGATACCCCTGATTTTGTCACCAATTCCAACAAGCATGACCTCTTTGCCTGCAGCCGTGAGTGTGGCCACCTCACTCTTCATATGTTTGGCGACTGAGGAATGGATAGCACCACAAAGCCCTCGATCTGAGGACACACCGATGAGAAGGTGTTTCTTCTTGTCTTCAGCTACTTTAATATCAGCTTTCTCATACAGAGCAAAAGATCCTATTCCATATACCCGAGCCGGTTTCAGCTCCCTCTCAGCTCGGGCATATTTTGCTGCTGCCACCATTTTCATAGACTTGGTAATTTTCTGGATGTTTTTGATTGACTTTAGTCGCCTGGTAATATCTTTCAAAGTTGCCATATTTTGGACTTGGATCCATTGCGGCTGCAAGGCCCGGGCCGACAGCCCAACGACGGTCGCCCGGGAGAACATGGTAGCAGCTTTGCTGAAGGTCGGGCAGAAGGGCCACCTCTCCCTCGTGTATTTTCTTCTTTGAGACAGTCTTGCTATGTTGCCCAGGCTGGTTTCGAACTCCTGGGCTTAGATGATCCTCCTGCCTCAGCCTCCTGAGCGCTGGGAGTAGAAGTGCACATGCATGGCTCAAGAACCTCCAGTTTCTGAAGCGCGCACCCTGGGTGAGGGTGGAGGGGCGGGGCCAGGGCCTGCGGGCTGGAGGCCGGACTCTGCGTGCTCCTGCAGTGGTGATCTCGGCTGTTCCCTTTTCCCTTAGATGGCAGTGACCAAAAAAACCCAAAACAACTACCATAAAAAAACCCCTACAGGAACACTCTTCATTATTTGTCACCGTGGTCTCCCTGCCCTTCACCCAAAGGCATCTTCTAGGGTCCTGTGGTATGTAAGCTCCAGGCAACAATCCATGGCACAGAGCCCTGGGGACAGGCCGGGTGAATCATGTGAGCAGGTGAGAGCTTGCAGGCCAGGGGATGGGGCAAGCAACAAAATCTCACCTAGGTGTTTTAGAGAAAGGAATTTAATTTATCGAACTCAGAACTTACAAAGGTTTTGGGAGGGTATCGAAAGGGGGTTCAGGCTTGGGCTTCTGGGAACGGTTCTCACGAGGTGCATGGCGCTGGGGCTGCTCTGACCTGCTCAGTCCACACCACCAAGCTCCCGGGCCGCGGTGAGGGGACACCCGGCCTCCTCATCAAGTGGCGGAGAGGAAGTTTGGTCCTCAGCCTCATACAACATGCAAACATTAATCCACGGTTGAACGTAGGTTTAACTATGAAAGGTACAACAAACAAAGCCTGTAAAAAACAAAAGAAAAGAAGAACACAACCTGGTTTTGTTTGGTTTTAAAAGAGGAAACATTTATTTGGCTCATGGTTTCAGTCTGTGAGTGGCTGGTTCCACTGCTGTGGGGCCGAGGTGAGTTAGAGCCCTCACAGCGCAAGAGTGTGCAGCAAAGCTGCTCTCTGCATCATTGCAAAGCTGAGGCAGGAGATGAATCAGGCAGGAAGGGGCAGAAACATGTGTGGGTCATGACCTTATTATCTACTCCTGCATCTAGGCCACACCTGTTTCTGTCACCTCCCAATAATGCCATCAAGTTATGATCTCATCAAGAACCAATCCACTTGATGTTAGAGCCGAACGTTCCCCCCAAAGCCCAAAGGCTGGCAACCAAAGAAAACAGCTTCTTGACCTTAATCTGGACATAAAAAGGACCAACCCTAAAGAAATACTTTAAACTGAATTTTATTAAACTGGGCTCAATCTCCAATACTGAAAAAACTGTTAACTTTATGTTACATGAATATCACCTCAATAAAAAAGAAATTAAAGCCTTATTTATGTTAATTAAAAAGCACTCCTAAAAAACTGGGAAGGCAAGCTACAGGCTAGAAGAAAGTATTTGCAATTAACATACTTGACAAAGGATTTGTATTCAGAATACAGAAAAAAACAACAGCCCACAAACACAACAAAATAAACAAACACCAAGACCACAGTGGTGCAAGCCTATAATCCTAGTAAGTGCAAGGCCAGCCCAGGCAATTTAGGAGGCCCTGTCTCCAACACAGAAAAGACAAAACAGAAAAGAAGGGGTGTGCTGGGAAGTGCCTTGCCTACCATGTGTGAAGTCCCAGATTCAGTCACCAGGACTAAAACACAAAAACATAAAATTCTGGATGAAAGACTAGAAAAAGCACTTTCTAAAAAGACATATACATGGCCAAAAGGAATACTGAAAAGATGCTTAGTATAATTTTTCATCAGGGTAATGCAAATTAAAACCACACGGAATACCATAACGTATTCCCTAGAATACCAAAAACCAAGAGGAAGGAAATGTCAGCTGTTGGTGAGGATCCTGTAGTAGGGCATCAAGAACACTCCTGTTGCTGGTGGAAGTGTAACCTAGAATGCTTTTGAAAACCAGCTGGGGGGGTACAGCTCAGCAGCACAGCACTTACCGGGCAGGCACAAGGTCCTGAGTTCCATTCCCAGTACCAAAAAAAGGGAGCAAAGCAGCTGGGCCAGGTGTGGTGGCGCACGCCTGTAATCGCAGCGCTCCGGGGGCTGAGGCAGGAGGATTGCTGCAAGTGTAAGGCCAACTTGGACTACAAAGCGAGACTGTGTGTGTGTCTTTTTTTTTTTTCTTCTGGTATTGGGAATCAAACTTGGGACCTTGTGCCTGCCAGGCAGATGCTATGCACTGAGCTATATCCCAGTCCCCTTTTTGAGATCTTGTCTTAAAAAACCAAATCAAGCCAAACCAACCCTCCCCCCACCCCCAAAGCAAACCAAACCAAACCCAGCCTTATGTGCTAAAGCTAGAGAAATATGCCCTAGGACTCAGCTATCTATTTGAGAAAAATGAGTGTGTCCATCCATGAATATATAGGTATAAAATTAGTTTCATTCATAGTAGTCCCAACTGGATCCATCTGCAATGTCCATCAGTGCTAAAATGGATAAACTGCAGTTTTTTCATAGATTTAATATTACATAGTAATAGAAAGGAACAGGCTATTGGTACAAAATAATTAGATCCCTGAGCAAAATGCTGAAAGACTTCTATGATTCCACTCATATAAAGTTCAAAACTAGGCAAACTAACCAGTGGTCAGGACAGAAGCAGCAACTCCCGCTTGGGCAGGCGGAAGGTGGGCCGCTGGGGATTTGGGACAGACTCCAAGAGCACCGCTTTCGCCTGACTCACCAGTGCCTCTCCTTGCTGATCTGTCTGCTGGCCCACCCTGCTCTGCATTCTCCCCGACATTCTTCTGGATGATTTCAACGTCCCTGCATACCAGTCTTCCAGCCTGCTGGCCTCTCGGCCCTCGCCTTCCTCTCTCGGTTTCCTCTTCCTTTCTGAATGCTTGCTTCCCAACCTTTCTCTCCTCAAAGCCTCATACTCCCTGTCATTCTCACTCTTAGAGTGAAGAACTGGTTCTTCTCCTGATTGAGTCCTTTCACACTGAGGTACATTCCCAGCCTTGTACTATTATTATTATTATTATTACTATTATTATTATTAATTTTGAAACAGGACCTCACTAAGCCACTAGGGCTCAAATTTGTGATCCTCCTGCCTCAGCCTCCCAGAGTTGTTGGGATTACGGACATGCCCAACCATGGCTGGCTGCTCATCCTTTCTGATACTTTAGTAGCATTCAACAGTTTATCTCTTTTCTTCTGCCTTGAAACACTATTTGGCTTCAAGGCCACAGCATTCTCCTTGTCCCCTCCTTCCTCAGTGTCCTTCGCTTGTTCTCGTCCCCCTGGCCTTTCAACCTGGCTCAGTCCATGGGCTCTCTCTTTTCCCTCTCTGCATGCTCCCTTGGTGATCTCCTGTACTCTGGCTTGTTCTTTAAACACTGTCCGTAGGCCGATGGACGGCCGTATTTCTGTGACCACTTGGATGCGTAAGAACGTGACATAAACGGCACTAACAACCTAATGCCTGAAACCCGCTTCTCCTTGTGTCTTCACAGCTCAGGAAATGGCAACATCATTTCTGTGCTGCACTGGGCCCATGTTTTTGAGTCTCTTTCTCTACCCTACTTTCAGCTCCTTTAAAATTCTGGTCCTGCCTGGCAAGTGTGAGGTCGAGTTCGATGTCCGTGCCTCCACTCCCCCTCCCAGAATAAGTGTCAGGTCCACATGTTGCTGGCCCCTCCCCGGCGCGCTGGTGAAGGAACCTAGGATCTGGCACGTGCTAGCAAGCTCTTGGCCACAAAGGGGGACCCTGGCTCCACCTGCGTCTTTTGCATTTTCCGTTCCGCTCAGAAAATGTCAAAGACCTCCCAGGAGTCCAGTTCAGCCCAGTCCCAACCTCCTCCTCCCACATGAGGATCCCTGTCCTGCTTTTTCTTCCAGGACTGCTTCTGATCCAGGCAGCTGCAGGGCTCACACCTCGCTCCCTGGGCCTTGGCTAACTGCCACATTATCGGCTGGGTCTTTGCTTGTCCACTCTATCTAGAAGTACAACCCTCCCACACTTCCTGCTTCCTTCCCAGCTTTACAATTCTGTTTTTTAAATGATTATACTTTATTCCTTAACGCCATTTTAGGTTTACTGAAAAAAATTGAGCATAAAAAGTACTGACAGTTCCCATAGATGCCCTCCCCTCGACCTTCTTGATTCTTAATGACTTGCACTGGTATATAGGTTTCAGTCTAAACCAATACTGGTACATTATTATTAAATAAGTTAGACAGGGTCTGGCTTTGTAGTTCAGGATGGTCTTAAACTGTGTAGCCCAGGTTGGCCTCAAACTCAGCGATCTACCTGCCTCAGTCTCTAGAGTGCTAGGATTACAGGTGTGCACCTGGCCACACCTCATTTCTTTTGTTGTACAGTGTGGCTTTTTTTTTTTGCACCAGGAATCGAACTCAGGACTTTGCGCTTGGGAGGCAGGTGCTATGCCACTGAGCTATATCCCCGGCCCTCTGTGGCTTTTAACAACTGTATAATGTCACATATCCACTACTGTGGGATCATACAGACTAATTTTAGTCCCCTGTGCTGCACCTACTCATCCTTCCCTCCCTCCACCCAAGCACTTGGCAACTGCCAATCTCGGTCCTGTCTCTGTAGTTCTGCCTTCTCCAACATGTCCATTGTGGGCACCACACAGTGGGCAGCCTCTCCAGATCGCCTTCTTGTACTTTATCACATGCATCTAAGGGTCCCGTCTTCTCATGGGCCGAGAGCTCTACCTCCTTGACAGTTATCCAACATGCTTCTGCATATTTTACTGCTTATATTGTCTTCTACATAGAAATATGTTTTATGCCACGTACAGTAGTGCACATCTGTAATTCCAGCTACTTGGGAAACAGGCAGGATAATCACAAGTTCGAGGCTAACTTGGTAACTTAGCAAGACTCTCTCTCAAAATAATAAAATACAAGGTGCTGGGGATGTAGCTCAGCAGCACAGGACTTGCCTGGCAAGCACAAGGTCCTGTGTTCGATTCCCAGTACCAAACAAAACAAAGAACAAGCCAGTAAAAGGGAGCTGGGATGCTGCCTTGTGGTAGAACCTTTACCTACCATATGTGAGGCCCTGTGTTCAGTCTTCAACATGGCAGAAAGTAAAGAAAACAGTTTCATGACAAGGACCCCCACTGCCCCACTGATGCCCAGGACGGCTGGAAACACCTGGCTTCCAGTGATTCTGCCTCAGCCTGGCAAGTAGCTGGGACTCCAGCTGTCCTCACTGGACCTGGTTAGGACAGATTCTTGTCTGCTCTGTCCACTGCTACATTCCCAGTGCTGGAAACTGCAATGCAGAGGTGTGTTCAAGAAATATTGGTTGAATTAGTTATTATTTTTTTGGCCCTAGGGATTTATATTAGTCAGCTTTCTCACTGCTACACATAATACCTGACCCACAATTTATTTATCCTTGTACAGCATACAATCTATATGTTGGGGTATTTATAGATATCTTTGTAGAATAATAAAAAGATGACATACACTAATTTACATTTTGTTCTGACCCAGTTTAAAGGAGGTTTAATTTGGCTCAGATTTCAGGATTGGAGCCTGGCAGAGAAAAGATGCCTAGCTCTTGGCTGCCAGGGAAGCAGAGGAGGGGAAGCACCAAGGAACCAGTCAAGGATCTCATATAGCACCCAAGGTCAAAACTGCAAGACCCACGGACATGCCCCGAAGTGTACTTTACTAAGGGCATGTCTTAAAAAAAATCAGTCTGATATAACTAACTAAGAGTGACCATCACAGGGCTGAACTGAGAGGCTGCGCATGCTAGGCAAGCCCTCTGTCGCTGAGCTCCCTCCTCATACACCCACTCACCCATCCATCCACCCACCCATCTTCCCATCCATCCACCCACCCACCCACCATCCATCCATCCACCCACCATCCATCCATCCA
>PVLD010016802.1:0-43842 GCA_004027595.1 Dinomys branickii
TCCTCCCCCACTCGGTGATCTGGTCGCGAGCGCCGATATCTCACCAGTTTTTGGAGTCCCTGCAGGCATGAAGGTTCCAAGGTGCCAGTCTATCCTTTGGGGCTTTCTGCGCGGCCCGCCCGATGCGCACGAAACGTGAGACCGCTGGGCGTTGCCGCCGCCAGAGAGCCAATCTCTGTCGGGAGTCGCCGGAGAGCTGTGCCGGGTCGGGGGGCGGGAGGGATCGAGCCGTCCGTATTCTCGGGGCACTAGGACCCCGCAAATCTTTCTCTCCGCTTCCGGCGGCGTTCGGGGCCCTCCGCGCGGCTCGCCCGACATGCGCGAAACGTGGGATTGCTGGGCGTCTCCGCAGCTAGCAAGCCGATCTCTGTCGGGAGTCGCCGGGGGGCTGCACCGGCTCGGGAGGCGGGAGGCACCGAGGCGGCCGCGCTCCCACTGCGCTTGGACCGAGCCAAGCTTCTTCCCCGCGGGGATCGTCCCTGGCTCCCAGCGTCTGGGGCTTTCCCACGTCTCGCCCCGGCAGCCTGGTCCGCCCTACCACACCTCCCCCGGCATCTCAGAGAAATACGCCCAGTTCAAACTTCCCAGCCGAGGTCCCGGCATTCACGCTCGCCAAGTCTGTCTCGAGCTGGTGGTGTTTATCAAGGAGGTTCGCTCCCTTGCTGCTCACCTGGTCGCCATCTTCCCCGGATCCTCAAGTATTAGCACTTTCTTGCTGCGGCTCAGCAGGGAGTGCAGAGCGCCGCCGGGCTCCCAGGCGGGGGCCGCGTTCCGCCGCGCAGCCGGCCGGGACCAGCGCGCGCCAGACCCCTCAGCCCCCTCAGCCCCTAAGCAGCCAGTATGCATCTTTAAACTCTAGAATGACAGAGCCATGCACAGTGCCACGGAGCAATTGCCACAGTGCAATCCCAGCAACTCAAGAGATTGAGGCTGGAACACTGCAAGTTTGAGGCAACACAGATAGACCTTGCCTCAAACAACAATAAAATCCTAGAACTGTTCCCAAAGAGCACAGGTACCCACAGGAGGAGCGCAGATGGGAGCAGTGGATGCATGTGCACAGGCGGGAGGAATCCCTGTGGGCCTTCGTTGTTCTCCTGATGAATGGATGTAGTCCTTTCTGTTAGATTCCCAGAGCTGAAGTAGGTTGTCTGACCTCTGTTTTGATTCTGCTTTTAAAGGCCGGCAGGCTTCACAGAAGTTGGTGGGAAGTTATATCTAGAGGTGGGTGAGGTGTGTGTATGTGAGAGAGTCACTCCATCTAGGGGGCTGGAGGAGGTGTTTTGGGACAGTGGGGGTGGGAGTTGGGTCTCTGAGGATGGTGTGACATTGACAAGTGATGTATGTGGAATCAGAGACCAGGTAGAGAAGCACAGGAAAAGGCACAGAGGATGCTAATCTTAGGCTTCAGATGTGGCTGTGAGAAAACCCAGGTGCGTGTAGCAGGTGACACCATGTAACTTCTGAAAGACTTCTGTATTAGGGTCCTCTAAGGGAACTGAATCATAGAGAATGTATGTATAATTATGCAAGGGCTTTATTAGGTAGGCTTACAGGATCAGACTAAGGAATCCACAATAGCCACCTGAACTGGGGTGAGCCAGAGAATCCAGTGGCTGCTCAGCCTAATAGTAGGGAAGATGCAGAACAAGAGGTAGCACCCCTCCCAGGCTGCAGGCCTAGAAGCTCCCTGTGGAGTTACTGGTGCAGCCTGTTCTGGAAGACTGAAGAAGCTGCAGACCTGTGTTCAAAGGTGAAGGCAAAGACTGCAGCTCTTCCAAAATGGAGGTACTTCCTTGTTCTTTTCCATTTAACCTGTCCAAGCCACATGCCTACTGGTTGGCGCCACCCACATCCAGTATGGGTCTTCTCCCTCCTCCGGTTTACTAGCCTACATTTCTTCACTCATAGACACACCCAGAGCTACATTCCCCTAATCTTCTAGGTATTTCTTAATTCAGTCTAGCTGACATACCATGAGTAAAGGTCATAATTTCTTACCAGAGTGAGCAGCTTCTGCTTGATGCAGGAAGCAAGATAAGCAGAAAGATGTGGAATGATCAGACACTGGGTCATGTGGCAGAGATACAATGGGCAGTGAGGAAAGACGCTACTGTGGTGGACATCTTCAAGCACCTGCAGTAGCCATAGAAGGGAGGCCAAGATGTTAAAGAAATGGCATATGTTGTATCAAATCATTTTGTATATGGAAACCAAAAAGTGAGATTGTTTTAATGGTGTAAACAGTAGGAAGTAAAGTCGCAGAGTAATTGTGGGGTTGGGAGGTGGAAGGCAGTGGCACGCCTTCTTAGCTAAGCAGTAGTGTTCTGCAGAGGGAGACGGGCTATGCTGAGAGCATGGGCGTGGGCCAGAGAGCAATGCTGTGTCCCTGGGGCTGCAGGACAGCACCGAGGGAGGCAAAAGGCTGCACAGCTCAGGGCGGTCTGAGACTCTGTTCCTCACCTTCACCTGTATATGTGCGGAGGAACCCTCAGTAGTCTCCAAGCAAGGTTCTTAAATGCATGCAATAAAGTACATAGGATGACAAGGGAAATCAAGTATATCAAAATAGAATTACCAAGACACCTCCAAAATCTTTGAAATTCACTCTGTGTGTGTGTGTGTGTATTCTTAAAACATTAAATGATAAGAATCAGAGGAAGGTCTATTCTTAATGTCATTTTGGAACAGTGATGAAACTAAAAGAAGTTCTGAGTTTGATAACCATTGTAGTGTAATCTGAAATAGTTTTGATATTTTTTTTTTTTTTTTTTTGCGGTACTGGGGATCGAACTCAGGACCCTGCGCTTGCTAGGAAAGCGCTTATTCCACTGAGCTATATCCCCAGCCCCCAGTTTTGATATTTTCTTTTCCAAATATTATCATGGTTTGTAGACTACTTTCATAAGTGCAGGAAATTCCCAGTTCTGGGTAGAGAGTACAGAGGAGATGTGGATGTACTTTGTTTGCTGCCTAGCATCATGGACACATGATTTCTGTGCATGTAGGTTAAGATCACCAGGAATCCCACAGTTGTACAGGTCTTTCTCTGAGCTTCCTCTGTGTTCTTTTCTACACCCCAGAGTGTCTCCATCAAGCTGTCAGCTGTTCTGAAATCAAGAGCAGAACCTGACCCTTTTGGTTGATTCTGGATGGGGGAAGATGGATTCAACAGAGGTCGGTGTGGGAATAAAGAAGGACCTGAGAGACCTCAGGACCTGAAATAAAAGGAATTAGTGTTCTGGAAACTTATGGCAACTGAGTAGCTCTGATAAGTGTGGGACAAAGCCCCTACGTGTGCCCTCATACAGTCAGAGCAGGCTTGTATTTATTCATTCATTTTTTTCCCTACTGGGGATTTAACCCAGGGCTTTCACACTGAGCTACATTCCCAGACTCTCCCTTTTTTTTTATTAGACAGGGTCTTGCTTATTTGCTAAGTTGTCCTGGCTGGGTTCAAACTTTCCTTTCTCCTGCTTCAGCCTCCCCAAGTGCTGGGATCACAAGTGTATATCAACATGCCTGCTCCATGCAGATCGTTCTGTGAGCTCAGCCTTATTATAAGGCTTCCTACACCACTTGCTGTGAAGAAACAATGTCCTTGAAGTAGAGTTTCAGAGAAAAGCATTGCTTCTTTGGATTTTTGAGATATAAGTGAACAATTTTTCAATAGCAATGTTTTCCTTTAGAAACCTCACCCAAAGTCTATTTTAGGTGCAAAAACATTGTCCATGGCTTGAATCTGGTTAAAGACTCTAACACCTCATTAAGGACATGAGAAAATGTCAAGAAGACACTAATTTTAAAAGTGTTTAGACTACAAAACTATAATCTCTGCTGTTATGACAAAGGGCAGCAATCACCACGGATCCCATTTCTGTTGACTTTCCCATGCAAGATGGACCTACAAGGCTCTTCTATGTGAGAATGCTAACTATAGTTTCCACACTCGCCCTGGCCCCAAAGAGGTAGAGCCTTGGGTGACTTTAACTCTTCTCCTGGGAGAGAATTCCCAGTGTGTAATGGTGTTAGGCCTTAGAAATCAGACACTTTTTTTTTTTTTTTTTGATATCTTGGATCGCCTTACAAGGCAGTGATGTTTAAACATGTGGATTTGCTGGAATTCAAAGACTTATCTGAAAGTATTACAACTATGACTGAAGACTTTAGAATATGGTGTGAGGCAAATATGTCACAGTGCTTACAAATAATTGTATCCCCCTCTTTCTGACCTTGAACGGAGATAGTTGACTGTGTTGGTGATGTATCTTCCCAGACAGTCCCATGAGTTAGACTTTCCATGTCAGTCAAAGAGTTACTGAAGACTGAGCCCCCAAAGATGCTAAATTGGAACTCTCTCATGCAGAAATTGCAAACTTTTTAGGGAATACACACTTTCTGTTGTGTTTTAAATTGCAAAATTATGAGCATTCTTTGAGAGGCAGCTGGGGCTTCAACTGTGGGGCTCTATGATTCTCTTAAAGATTGTCTTTAGGATTCTTCATGAAACTTACAAAGTTCCTGGGCCCCGTAACAGTCCTGTGTTTGTTTCTTAGAGGTGCTGCTACAAATTACCACAAACTTGGGGGCGGGTGTTAAAACAATAGGAATTTATTCATTGGTAGTTCTGGAGGCCAGCATTCCAAAATTAATACATTTGCAGGGTGTGCTCCTTCTGGAGGCTTTGAAGAGAATCCATTCCTGGTCTCTCTCTCAGCTGCTGGAGGACTCAGGTGTTCTTGGTTGGGGTAGCTGACCATCACAGACTAGTCTTCACATGGGTCTTCATGCAGCCTCTTTCCACATGTCTATGTGTGACAGATCTTTCTCTCACAGAGACACGGGTTACTGGATTTAGGACCATCCCCAAATGCAGGATGATTTCATCTGGAAGTTTGTAATTATAGCTATGGAGACTTTCTTTCCAAATAAGGTTGTGTTATAGGTACCAGCAGTTAGGACTGAAACATACCTGTAGGGGAACACTATTCCACCTACCACCAATCCCCATGAAGAAGAGTCAGTAGGTATGGGGGGAGAAAGTGGGACTGGAAATTAGTGAGCTGATTCAACTTCCAGCTCTGGCACTGTGAAGCTTTGCAAATGCTTTAACCATCTGAGATGTGGTTTTGTAATTTGTTGTGCAGAGGTGATGATGTGGCACTCACGGGTTTTTGTTTGATTAAGGGGGTAATACAGTGCTAGGGACCTAACAGGGGCCAACAGATGTTGACTATTCCTACCGGTTTTAAGTGTAGATAATGTGTAGGCATCTAGGGATTTTTCTCTTCACTCTCCCCCAGAGTTACCGTATTCTGACCGAATTCAGCTCCTCTCTGGGCACGTTATGTGACATGTAGCTCGGTGTCACCTGGGTTAAAAACTGGGACTCTTTTTCTCTTTATTCTTTTTCTGGCACCTTAGAGATGGCGTCAACCTCTGTCTACAGCTACATTGTCCCAGCCACATTCTTTTTGTCTTTTTGAGACAGGGTCTCACTATAGATTCCAGGCTAGCCTTGAACTCACCATGTAGCCCAAGCTGGCCTTGAACTTATAGCAATCCTCTTGCCTCAGCCTCCCGAGTGCTGGGATTATAAGCATGCACCACCATGCCCAGCTCCTAGCCACATTCTAAACCTTATACCAATCAAGACCCAATTTTCAAGAAAGTAGCAAGAAAAATGGGCATGTTTTCCAAATACTGGCAGGAAGAAGGAAACCAGGGTCTGTATGCTAAAACTCAAATCCCCTGTTAAGGCCAACTATCTATAATATCCTGATAGGATGTTAAAGGACATAGCCAAGAGCTTAACTTGTACAGTGATAGCACAGGATGGCTGGAACAGATTCTCCTCAGAGCATCCAGAAGGAGCCAACCCTGTAGACATCTGAATTTTGGATTCCTGGCCTCCAGAACTGTAAGTGAGTAAATTTCTGGGAAGATCATCAGTAAGATTTTGCCAGCACCACCAGCTGGATAACCCTGGAAGAGTAACTTGACTGTCCTGGACCTCATTTTTACCACCTGTGATAAGGGGATAATTACAGGACCCATCCCATGTGGTGTGAGCTCCCATGTTAGCGAAGGTAGAACGCCCTTGGGCTAAGTCCTAGCATGGTGGTGGTGAACCTTTGAGAGCTTTCAATGATAAAAACAGCCCATGCGGCACATGTGCAGTACATTAGCCATCACTGGTCATAGCATACAGCCAGGGCTTACACATACCTGTGGATTTTGGCATTAATGTTGCCTTTTTTATTCTAAATCCTCAGGGTATCAGCACCACAGTTCTGCATCTTTGGAGGAAGCATCGGCTCACTTGGGCTTTCAAAAGTCCACCTGAAAGCACATGTAGGTGTATTTTCTTAAATACCTTTCCTGTTTCACAGGCTGAGCACCTTCATAATCAGTAACTGGTTTTCTAAAGCAGTTCACAGGTAGAGGTGAGGGGCTGGGGTAGCAAAGCACTGCACTTTGTGGAACTCGGGTGTAAGGTGACTAGAGAAGAGGAAATTATAACCAGTACAGATGGGCTCTTTGCTCTAGGATGCGAAAACAGTGACATTTAACTTCCACAAATGGGCTTCAGTTTGGGCTTTACAATATTTGAAAAGTTTATGGATCTTTTAACAGAAATGAGAGCACAGAAAACAGTCTTTACCTACCAACACTGAAAGTAATTATTATTAAATTAGCGCCAGAGCCCACTAAAAAGAAATAAAAAAAGGGCATCATAGAGAGGTAGCTGAAGTCAGGTCCTTCATGTGGTCACCCACAAGTTCTGCAACTGTCCACTTTTTTTGTATCATTACCTTTATTGGGTGCCTCAGACCACTTATACCTATTCGACCTGATGAGTATCATTCTTGTGGGTCTTTCATGTTTTAAACCATGGGTAGATGAATGCATAAACAGTAAATACTCACAGACCTTTAAACTTGAAATAAACAGTGTAGTGATTCATAAGTTTAGTTAGTTCAATTTACTTGCTGATAGATTGTATTAAATAACTAAAGCATAGCTTATTTGTCTGTACACCTCCAGACACATGGTTTCCGTGGTCACAGAGCTGTATTGAGCACCCTTGCCACCGTGCAAGGCAATGCACATTTGCAGAAGTGTCTATGGAGGTGGCACATACAAGGAAGCAAACCCCAGCTTTATTAGGCCTTAACAAATTTGTCTCTGAAGTTATTTTCCCACACTTTATACCTTTAAATTGAGAGTGCAGTGACATTAAAAACAACCTGAAACGTTTTGATGAAATCAATGAACTGAGTCAGTGAAACATGTATTGAGTAAAACTGGAATGGAAACATTACACATTTTGCATTTTTGACTTCCAAATAGCTTCCGAACTTATTGCCAAATGTAATGTGTGTCCCTATTTTTACAGCCTAGTTTCAATTCTGCTGGGCCCGTCATCCAAATCTTCAATTGGTATGGCTTTTGAATATGTTTCTCATTTCTTGCTAAGATGCTGACTACACCACATGCTTTGTTAAATTCTTCCAGTGTCTGACTTGAAAGAAAGAAGTGCTCCATATTAATGAAACAAATTCAGGCCATTTAAAGGATCTAACCCTTTTAGAGCAAACTGGAAGGAAGGAAATCTGTTCAAAGATGGCCAGACAATGTTTCTACTTTTTTTTTGTTGTTTATTTTGTGTGACAAGGTCTTGCTGTATAGTCCAGGCTGGACCTGAACTCATTATGTAGCCCAGGCTGGCCTAGTAGTGATCCTCTTGCCTCAGCTTCTTGAGTGCTGGAATTGTCTCTTCTTTTAAGGGAACTTGTAATCTAGACACAGATGATAGACGTTCATTACAGAGTGATGAAGCTATAGCAACATATTAGTCAGTACCTGGAGGAGATGTTTTCTATATTCTGTGATGCAGGAAATAAGGAGTAAGGGTCAGGGCAGAGTGGAGTTAATAGGGAAGGAATTTATGAGAAATTAATAGTCATAGAAGGAAGCTCACATGACGTCGAAAATGTCATTTATTATCTTCACTTCTGGTGGTCAGTGGGTCCCGGTGGTGTTAAATGAAATGTACACCTGTGTGTTCCTGAAGAAAGGAAATGGAACACTGTGGGTGCTTGGTGTTGAGTACATCTCAAACCGAGTTTGCCTTTCACTATGTGGAATCATTAGGCTGGGCATGGCCAGGATTTGAACTTGCCTTTCCACCCTGGGGATAGACAGCCTGTCTGTGAATCCCTGCAAAGGCCTCCTGAGCCCATGGCCAGGAGCAAGTTGTAAACGGGAAAGGTATTCTTCCATTTGCCTTTTCAAAGGTCTTAGAAATCTATGTGGAACTCAAATGTCACTTAGAATCAGAGAGTGAAGCAACACGTGCCAAGGGGAGATGGCCAAGGTGAGCAAGCAATGAAGAGATGTCAAGCTTGCTCTCGCTGTTGCAAGTTTGAACTTTGGTGACATCTGTTCTGGGGGACACTTTGGGAGTGGGAATGTGGCACTGCTATGCTTTCCTCCAAAAGAAGAACGATGCTTTTGTGTATAAATGAATGTATCAGGTAGCCAGTGATGAATTTCATATCATACCTTGCTATTCTTTTCCTATATCATCCCATTTCTTTGATTGCATCTCTCTATTGTCTCCCCACTGCACTTAAAGCAGAGTTTCTCAATACCAGCACTGTTGATACTGTGCGACCGGTGATTTATTGTTGGGCTCAGGGGCTGTCCAGTGCCTTACAGGATGTTTAGGGGCTTCCCTGGTCTCTACTCAAATAGCTGCCCGTGGCCTCACCCACTCTCCAAGCCGCGACAGCCAAATATGTCTCCATTAGGCTTAGAGCAACACCTACCTTATTTTTTTTTATCACCAACAAAGCCTTTTACTTCCTCTTTTGGTTCTCCAGCTGTCTCCCCTGGCTCATTATTTCCCTCTCTTCTTTGAGTTAAGTTCATTCTCTCTGCAGGATTTCTGCTCAACCCAATAGCTTAGCCTGAAATGTTCTTTGCTCAGACTTTTATCAGGCTCTTTCTGGATCATTTAGATTCATGCTAAAAGACCTCCCTTATATTCCGTCTGAAGCCATCTTCTTACTACGCCAGTAACTTTCTCTTTTTCTGTTATATACACTTATTTATTTGCTTCATTATATTCATCTTTACTGGAATGAACTAACATATTGCACTGTTTTCTTGTTCATTATCTGTGTCCTACTAGAGTAAATTGATCATAGGTAATTTACTGTATGCATATCTACATTAACTTTTACTATATTCTGGAGTCTAATAACTCATTGGCACTCAGTACAGTGTAGTTGAATGAAACTCTGAGAAAATGCTGGTTATGGTAGACCAGATGACAGCTCTACCAGGCTGACACTTTTACTGGTGGATTGTGCTGAATATAGGCAGCGTGGGGGCAGACTCACCTGAGTCATCATGGGAAGTTCCTTTACGTTTTACAAACATGAATTCCAGCAGTCTTCTCTTTTCTTTTTTTTGCCACATCTCATCAGTTTTTGTGATCGGGCCAGGAGTTTTCTAACACATTATTGTCCATCTGGAGGTCAGAGGTCATTCTCAGGCTTAACTCATAAACTCCACTGGTGAAAGATTGGTGTAGAGGCAGGTTCGGATTCTTTCCGAGTCTCTTTTCCCTCGCTGCTTCTTTTCTGCAGATCATTTCCTAAATGAGCTGTGATTGCAGCCTGCCTTGAAGTCCGGGCAGCTCTGACAAGTCAGCGATTAGAGGCGGTGGTTCAGGCTTCTGGTGTCAGACAGAATGTGCCTGTCTCAGGTGGGAGGCACAAAAGTGGGGCGAGGAGATGAGAGAGTTGCATTAATAAGGGCAGCTAAAATGAAACTGCAGCATGGGGCGGTGAAAGAGCTCAATTTTATTTTGTTTTCACACATTAGGCTCTGCTTCTAGCGGACAAGTACGAGTGCAAATGTTCTGAAAAGAGGCTTTGTGTAGGGGCTGGATGTTGCTCCATCAGATTTGTCGTTTCAGGAATGTCGCCAGATGTATTGACTTACTAGCAATTGCTTTGGTGCCATCTGGCCTCACAGAGGCCGTGTTAGGGATGGAAAAAGCTGAACAGAAGAAATGAAATGTGTTCATCATGCCATTACCCGTACTGCTTGTTTAAAGAAGGGAAAAAAATGTAACTTCTTGGCAGGGGGGGATGTCATTTGAAAATAAAATATAAGGTTTTCAGGAGTAAGAGCTCCCAAAGTCCAAAGTCAGCCGTGATGTTTACACAGAGACATGAAAGTCAGTCCTCCTCGCTGTCATATTGTGGATAGATGTTTTGCTCCATGTAAAACTTCTTTGAGACCCTACTGTTTGTTTGGCATGGAAAAAAGTTAACCCATCAGGTCCTGGTTTTTGCTTGACCTTTGTTTTATGGTTTCTTGGAATGTCACCAAATATCTATTCTGTGGCTTGCATTCCATGACAGGGATTTCCATTTTATCCTGGTTTATAATAAATAGTCCAGTTGTTACCTGGTACAAACTGTTTTCCTGAAGAAAGGTGGTTCTCCAGGAAAGCCAGGTTCAGATGGCTTTTTCTTTCCTTGTCCATCAGTCCTACCCCTTCCTAGTGATTTTTTTCTAAGCATTACTTCAATCAATATCCTCAGTCTAGGGGGTGACAAACCTGTGTAAATATCTCAAGTGTTAGCTAATAGATGTTTTTCTAGAATAAATGGAAAAAACACTACTGTATTTTCAGAACAGTCTGTACAATTTGAAGGGCCCAGTGTGAAATAAAAATGGGGGGGGTCTCTTGTTCAGAAGTGATAAGAATTTCCGGATGGTGACAGCAGAGAATTAAACACCATGTGGTGCCTCCTCAGTCCAAGGCCCCTTGTGACTGCACTAATCACACATTCATGAAGTTTGCCCCAAATGTGTTTTCATTCTTCACCTTTACTCTGTGAAGATGCTTCCAAGACATGTTCCTACCCTCTTCCCGCTCAACCATTACTAACCCTCAGAACTCAGTTAAACGTTCTCCTCTTCCCTGGGTCCATCTGCCTCTGTCTCTTTGTTTGTCATTTGAGTTGCATGTTTAATCTTTAGCTTTTATTCCATTAATATATTATTTTATGATATATTTATAATGATAGTGATGATTATAACATTTATCATAATATATTTCCATTAACCAACTACCTACTGCATGCCAAGCCCTGGGGACACAGGGTTGCTGCTGTTTTTATTCACTCCATTTCCTTGCTCATTCATTTCCCCCTTCCTTGTTTTGCTGCTACCTTTCTGTTGTTTTTCTGTACTAGTGTCTCAGGAAGGAGAAAGTGTAAAGGTGAGGTCTGACCCCAAATTATTATAAATAGATGGCTGGGAAAATAAAGAGAACCATCAACATCATAGTGTGATCTGTGTATGCACTGTTAACTAATGATGGAAATATTAAATTGGAGGAAATTATGATATATTGTAAATGCATTTAGATTTGCTACTTTCAGTCTTCATGATCGTTCCCATTTTTGAACAAGGAAATCGTATCTCTTAGGGGAATTTGCTCTTGGTCACCTGACTGCCAGAAGGTAGTAGGTTAATCTAGATGTATTACATTTGAATCCAGGTCAGGTTAACCCCAAACTCTTGCTGTGGCACTGGATCTCAATCCTACAGTCTGAGCATGTGAAATACATAGAGGGGAGAAATGTGTGCTGGGTGCAAAGACCCCATGAGAAAAACAGCCGAGCAGGCAGGCACAGGGGAAAATTCTTGCCTTGCAGTTTATTTCACAGTGTGTCGTATTTATCATCTGCTGTGCTTACATCAATCTGTTGAGCTGTGCGGGAAGGCACCATCTATCCTCTTGTCCCTATAGCATGAGTCCACGTCCCAATCTATTTGGAAAAGTTCCAGGGTCACATACTCCCGTCACCTCCCCAGGTTCCCTCATATGTGTCAAACAATGTGCCTGGCTCACAGGACATTTGGTTGTCGTGGTACCTGGGCCTGGGCCTCGGTCTCTGTTCTCTGTAAGTGGACTTCGTCATCTCTCTTGGCGGCTCTGACACTCTAACCTTCTAGGGAATACTTCAAAGGATTAAAGAGGAGCTTAATCAGTCAGCTATAGGAGATGAGACTCAAATCTTTTGGTATTCTGAGTTCTCCCAGGGAACGGGGTGAGTGATTTGTGGTAGATAAATGAGTGGTGTTCCGTACTCCATAGTTTATTTGTAGAACTGTCCTTCACATTAGATTTAAACCACAGATGTCTTCCAAACCCAGCTGGATTGACTTCACTGTGGTAGATAGGGACTAAGAGCCAGCTCTTTGGCAGAGGGAGCAAACTTCTTCACTGAGTGCAGTGCCAAAGGGCAACTGCATGTAAGTGGCAGCTGGGAATAGGGAGCCCATTTTCCACTCAGGAAAGGGTGAGCTGACTCCCAGGGAGCAGCCTCCACTAGTGGAAGACATCGCCCATTTAACATGGCCTCTATCTGTCTTGAACACCAAAGAGGTATTTTTAAGGACTTCAGAAGCTTTAGGATTATTTTTAGGATGTTGAGAATGCTGTAGGGTAGGAAGACATCTCTTTACCTGTGCTAGGCACTTTAGCAATCTCCATATGTATAAAGGCTCCCAAATACTACAAACTCTGATTGGCAAAGAGCATTCAATAATCCCTTTCCCACATGATCACCACCAACAAAAGCAAACCCGAAAACTCAAACTATATATCTGTGGGGGGGTTATTTTGAAACTCTTTCAGTGGTACTTTCCTTATCTGTAAAATGAGCTAATACTACCAGCTTCACAGTGTGGCATGATGACTAAGTCAGGTGCCCAATACAGCACTGAGCAAGGGCTCAGAGCTCAAAACTATTCAGCTTGCTGCTACTTATCACCCTCAGTCTCCATTTTACAATAAAAGCATCACACAAGGCAAGAAGTTCTGTAGATAGAATATTCAGGTGACATGGGCTCTAGCTCATGGAAGTGCGGGAGTCAGTCAAAGCCCTGAGGAAAGCCTCCTTGGTGCTGCTGGAGAAGAGGGGAGGGAGCCTGTGGCTGAGGCCAAGAAATCATTAGAAGATGGTGTTCCTGCCTCCAATAAACCTCCAGGATGTAGACCTGGGCTTCTAGAAGCATCTAACAGTTGAGGACATCACATGGCTTTTATCTAAATCTCTGGGTTTGCGAATAGAGCTAAGATTTCATAAGACACTCCCTGGGACTTCCTGCTCTGGTCTGGGTAGCACCGTGAGAACAGGTCTCCCTGTGTACTTTGGCAGGGGTTGGCCAGAACAGTGAATGAGCCAGTGTAGCACTCAAGAAGAGTGAAGTGATGCTTTCTGAGTTTCAAAATTTGTTCAGGTTCATTTCACACTGGGGGCAAAGCCCTGAGCATGGCTGTCCTTCTGTGAGACGGGAGGACCGCATTGCTCACATCTGAGGGATGAGTTATGCAACTCTGTGTGCATCAAGGGTCTCCCTCACACAAGGGCATTTCAAACATGCACTCAGCAGCAGGCGACTCCTCTTCCTCTTCTCAGTATGAAGTCCCTATACCCCCCAATGTCATCCTGAGTACCAGTTGAGTTTTAGCTCCCCATATTTCTCAGCCCTCTTTAGGTTCTAATGAGTGTTTGCAGGGAGACCTACATAGAACGCAGTTTTAATTTTGGTTATCTGCTGCACTAACTCCACATTATCTATTTATTCTTCATAGAGAACTCAGTGGCATAACACAAGAGAGGCACAGGGAATATTTGTCATATCTTTATGATGAATAGGCTTGTGTTCTTGTGTGTTTTAAAATTTTTAATAATGAAATCAGTTGGATAAAACAAATTACTTCTTTTGGAGTGAAGCGAGGAACTGCGTGGTGCCTTTTCTCCTACCTGGAGTGTTCTAACATTACTCCTGATGTGGTGACTTGCCTTTGTTACCATTTTCTTCTTTTAATTCCATCTTCCAAGTTTCCTGATCACATTTCTCTGAAATACCTATTGGACATCTAAAGACTTTTGTCCTGGGGGCCTTCTCCGGGTCAGCCTGACAGGACAGTTGGGAAGTGTTTGCTGGGATCTGAAGATTTGCCTTCACCAAGAGGTATCTAGATCAAGACTACAATGAAACTAGGATGCAGTGGAGTCTAAAGAAGCTTCTATTCCTGGTGCAGAGCACTTTGCAAAACTTTTCTGAGGAGGTCTAAGTGAGTCATAGTCATTCAGCTGTTGATTTACAGTTTTCAGCAAATATTCTGGGTTTTTCAAGCCTTGGAACATCAGCTGCTTCCTGGGGATAAGGAGAAAAATGTGCTTCTTGACATTAATGCACAGGAGTTTTGAGCACCTACTGCGCCAGGAGGGGTGCTTATTCCATTTCTCTTTGTACAATATTCTCTTTGCACTCCTCCATTAAGCGAATTCCTTGCTGTCCTCTAAGGCTGTGTGCAAGGGTCCTTTGTTTTGGAAGGTGAGACACATTCCTTTCCTGCTGTGAATCTCTCAGAGACCCTTGGCATGGTAGGTTCTGGCACTTGCTGGCCTCCTTACAGTTTAGTTTGTGTCTTCTTCCTTAGGACTAGGGGTTTTTTAGAGCAGGAAGCTTATCTCTTTATTCTTCTCAGCTTCGTTTTCACTTTGGACTTTGTATAAATATCTATTGAATGAATGCTTAATGAGCTTCAAAACGATGCTGAATAATTGGACTGAATGATGAAGGTTGATTTTTTTGGAGGTATTGGAAATGGAACCCATGGTTTTGCACAAGCTAGGTAAGTGTTCACCACTGAGCTACACCTCCGGCTGAAGGATGACCTTAAGTAATCAAAGACAAAGGCTCAACTTCTCCTAGTCTTTCTACTGGCTCTGAAGGGCCGCTCCCTACCATAGCATTAGTGGTCTGGAGAGATGACAAGCTCTCCACCACGTGATTCCCACACACTATCTCTTGCAGTGCAAACCCTCCACTGTGTGACCCCTGCACGCCACCTCCTGCTGTGCAAAGGCCCCACTGTGTGACCCTCCCACATCATCCTTTGCAGCGCAAACCTCCCACCATGTAATCTGCATGCACATCACTCCTTGCACTGTAAACCCCCCACCGTGTGACCCCCACACATGTCGCTCCTTGTGAAGGGTGGTCTGCTCGCCTGCTCCTTTTGGTTTCATTCTGTTTGTCTATGTGTGCTGAAAGAATTAGCAGTGGAGTTTATTTTCATATTGGGTGGTCTGCAACACGGATCACCACAATCCATAAAGCCCCACCAATGAAATCAGTGAAAGCCTCTGCAGCGCTGTGAGTTACGGACCTAGAAGAAATTTCTATGTTTTCTTCTCATCTTCCTTTTCTAGTGAATGAGGCTCACTCTAAGTTGAGCAGTGTTTCTGGCTGAACTGTCCTGGGTTCTCACTCAGCAGAATCTGCAGTGACATTTTATTGCATTGCAAAACAAGTAGCCAGGTAAACCCAAACGTCAATTTGTGAGGAGGAAAATAGTTGTGACCTTAAAAAGGCATGCGGGGGGGGGGGGCAAGCTCCTAGATATCTAAAAATTTTTCCCTTGAAATTTAATTTATATTTTTCTGTTTGCATTACATTCAAGGAGCCCAGTGCAAAAATATGAATATATGGGTTCCTCAATGTGCTGTGCTGTCTGCCTTTAAGATCAAAGTCCTCCTGCCACACACCTCCGACATGTTTTTCTAAGCCTGCTGGCACATTCCTCAAACATTCTACATGACCACTGCCTGACCCGTAGATTGTCCTGTCACCATGGGTGACAGGTGATCCTAGGCTCCTCTTAGACACCCACTGTGGTCCATGGTGACCTGAGCTGTAGTTTGAGGACCTGGGAGAGTTCTGCCCTCACTCTCTGGAGCAGCACCATGGGCTAATCAGCTAGGCAGAGGCTACATCTTCCAGAGACAGTCAAGGCACCAGGCAAAGTGATCATTTGCCTTACAGCTTTCCTGAGCTGGTCTGACCACTGCGTTTGCACCATCTCCTGACTGCTGGCGTCAGCTCTGTAACTTCAATGCTTTGGGGGGTAACAAAGGCCAGTAGTCCTGTCCCACCAGCACAAGCCTCAACCCCAAGGCTGCTCCAGGTCAGCTGCCACAACTAGAGTTGCTTCACCTGCATCTGACAAAGTAGAAGGGGCACTCTGATAACAATGTATTTAATAATTGTGAAGATTTTGTTTACATATGTGTACATATCTAAGTAGATAGGTAGGTAGATATGTTACTGATGTAAGATTTTATCTGAGGAAAGAATTCCTCAGTTTTAACCAAGAAAAATTCCAAAGCACTATTATAGATAAAGGGCTATTTATTTGTTTGCTCACTCAACAACCAGCTGTAACAATTCCACAGTGCTGGGCTCTATTCTAAGGCTCTCACAAATATAAACTCCCCAAATGTGAACAAGTGCCCCCCAGTGGTAGGTATTCCTGTTGTCCCCATTTTGCAGATGAGGGAACTGAGATACAGGCTCTGACTTGGGGTAGAACTGGCTTGCCACACTGTGTGGCTGATGTCTGTGACTCTTAAATTAGCTAACTGCTCAGTTGACTTGCCATGCCTTTGATGCCATGGTAGCCAGCAAGACGGTCACAAGGGTAGCTATCAGGGGTTCAGAGACCCGCAGCAGATGTGGGTGTCCATACACAGACTTGGAGCTAGACAGCCCTGACAGAGGCCAAGCAGTTATTAAATCGTAATGAACATAGGCCACCGTGGACTATCAACAACCTGAACCAGATGTGACTCAGCTCTGAAAAACAGAAGGCCTGCGTTCTATTGCCTGCTGGCTGGGACGACAGAGGTGGCAGCAGCTACATTTTATCTTGACTTCAACTTATCCCATTATGCTTCCATTGAACTGATACTTATTTTAAGTGACCCTTCAAAATAAGAAATGGTTGACTAACTGCTAAGCAGTCAGTTATACTCATAAGCTGTCTGAGGTTTATTAGAAATTATAATAGGTTTGATGACCCTAATGAAAAAGTAAGTAGAAAATCAGTAGTTGCCTCGGCCTTTTTTCCTATACAATAGAAGGAAAACTTATTCTTTTCCATGATATGTTTGCAGTACATAATGTTGACCTTCCTTGTGTGGCGTTGGCCCATGTATGTAAAACATCTTCATTCTTTCTCCACCTCCTTTCCTATCATTTTCCCTTTCCTCCCTCCATCTCTTGGTCCCCTTCCCAGGTGAGAAAGACCTACCTCCCTACTTCCCATTCTCTGCTCTACTATCTAGTTCCTGTTCCCTGTTTCCCTACTATTAGCTTTCATTTATGTTGAACCTCTAAATTCTTACAGTGTGCTGCCTTCCCGGGGCTCGAGGGGAGGGTTCTTTTAAAAGGAAACAAACAAACAAACGAAAAAGCCTGTAAGTGACTATATTTTGAAAGGCTGTAAGTGAATAGACATGTGTCCAAAGATGATGTCTAGGCATCAATCCCAGTTTTTGTGGTCTTACAACAGTGTAAAGTTACAGAGGATGTTTTTTCACCTAGACAAGTATAGGGCTGTTTTTTTCTGTGGTGCCTGAAAAGTTTCAAGTTGGGTTCCAGTGTGATTCAGGGAGAGACGCGTACAATTGGAGAGTAGAATTTGAGACCAAAACACGCTTAACTTTTCCTCTCTGGGATAAAATCTCTCCATGGTACAGGGCTGGCCTGGGCTGGTTCCTCCTAGGATCTGTCAGGTGGCCCTGAGGGCCAGGGCGAAGGTGTCTCTCAGGGCTGGCCCAAACAGATCAGGAGATTGCAAGGTGTGGCTTCTCCACAGGGATTCCCGTGTGGAGAAGGGCTCATGGTGAGAACAGTGCTTGTGATGACGTTACCATTCCACTGGACAGGGCTCTGGTGTCGCTCGGGAACTGAACCTTGGAGCTGCGCACTTAATGAAAAAATGAAAAACAGTCAGAGAGAGAACAGAATAGGGAAAGGGCCACAGAAGAGTATGGTAACCAGGAAGGCAGTGGGGACCAGCCAGGATTTAGCAAACTAGGAAATGGTTCCTAGTCAGGAGGTAGGACATTTTGAACTGAACCTGAGGGTTGTGTAGTGGCTTGGGGATACCAGGTAGCAGTTAGGCAAATGCATCCCACTCCTGAGTTTAAGCATTGAATACTGATTTCTTGCAGAGGGATGGGGGAGAAAGAATCATTTGATCCTTTAGGCAACATTTAGGCTTAAAAAACAGAGTTGGACAAGGAACTCCACAATTGCTCAGCTATCTTTGTTCCTTTCCATTCCTTTGTTCCAAAAGTACTTGTTGCAGATGAGGAAACTGGGGCACAGGCTTTGATTTGAGGTAGAATTGGCCCACCTGCGCTGTGTGGCTGAGACTCTACCTAGACTTCACAGCCTCCCCAGGAAAGACTTCCCTCTCCCCTCTGCTGTCTCTTCTGATGCTTAGAGCCTTGGGACCAATGCTTCATCCCGTTTGTCTACTTCTTTATGGTGATTTTTCATTCTTTCTTGAATATCCAGCTCCAAGTGTTTATTCTGTGGGGCAAAGCTGGTAGACCAGGTCGTCATTTCACAGAGGTGGAACAGTTCCCCTAGTGCTCCTGCCTTCTTGTATTCAAATCTTGTCTCGTCTCCTCCATCCCTGAACCAAGTGATGGTATGTCACTTTGGGATTAGGTTATAAAAAAGACTGTGGTTCTTTTATAGTTTAAATATGAAATATGCCCCAAGGACTCATGTATGGAGATCTTGATCCCCAGGGCCCTGATATTCCGAGGTGTTATTGAATCAATGGGGTGCTAACTTTATCAGTGGATTCATTTATTGATGTGGTCATGATTTGATGGTGTTACTGGGAGGTGATGGAAGCACGAGGTGAGGCCTGGTTGAGGGAAGTGGACCTTGTGGGAGGGATCTTTGGGACTATATTTGGTCCTGGCTCTGTGCTGTCCAGCTTTTTCTGCCTTTCTTTTTGTTTCTTGGCCATCAGAGGTGAACTGTCTTCTGCGCTCCCCTCATCATGACGTTTCTACCTTATCGAAATCCTAAAGCAGTGGTGCCAGCTCTCCATGGCCTGGGATCTCTGAGTCCACGAGCCAAAATCAATCTTTTCTCTTTAAAGTTGTTTGTGTCAGGTATTTTATTACTGCAATGGAAAGCTGACTAACTCAGCTCCATCTCAGGCATACGCTGCTTCTCTGGGGTCACTGGGATCACCTGCTCTATGGGAGGCCACCTGCTATATCATGAGAGCACTCAGAGCATAGGCAAGAATTCTAATTTCCAGTCTACGGAGAAGTCCAGAAAGTGAAGACGGAGGCTGTCAGCAACCACACGAGTGAGCCTGGAGATGGGTTCACCCTCCCCTTCCTGATGAATCCTCCACATGAGTGATGTAGCCTAGGCCAACAACTTGGCTGAGATTTTATGAGAATTCTTGACCAGAGCCACTCTGCTAAACTGCTCCCAGCTTCTACTTGGGAAAATGTGATATAAAATAATTTTGTCATTTTAATCTGTGAACTTTGGGGATACTTTTTTATATTCTCCTTGTAACTAGTAGGAAGGCCACCTTTGCTTATCCTTCACCCACTTTTCTGTTCCCTTCACTAATGTCCACGCTGGCTAATGAGGAACACAGCTGCTTGAAGTATTGCCTTAGATTAGGGAAAGGGATGCTCAGGTCTATGCTTTAGTGAACACTCCTCTGCCTGTGCTGTGGTCATGCTTCCTTCCCTGGACTAAGAACCTATGAGACCAAGAGGACTGCAGCCTGGATTGCCCAAAGTACACCACACAGTGACTACTCAGATCCTGTGATTCTCTGTCCAAAGGTACTCAAGTCTGCTTCCAGGACTTCTGGTGGTAAACCCAGGTCTGTGGTAGCAAAGGTCTGTCCCGAGGCTTGAGCAGATCTGACATGCTTGGCCTGGAGTGTCCACATGCATATAGGGTATTTGGGTGATGGAGTAAGGAGGGAAGAGGGTCAGGCTGTGGAATAGGACTGGTTCTTCCTCCACCTTCTGGAAGGAAAGTATGAGAATTCCAAATTTGAACCTGGTCCTCCAAGTCATGATAGAAGTCTACTTGTCAAGGGAGGACAGGATGGATTTTATTTAACAAATTATGACTATGGTTTGTAACTTTTAAGTATCTACACTTATGGAAGTCATGCAGCACATACCTGTCACTCCAGTTACTTGGGAGGCTGAGGCAGCAAGATCATGAGTTCAAGGCCAGCCACAAGCAACATGACAAAACCCTGTATTAAAAAAATTTAAATTTATGCTCTGTAGGCTTCCATTTTATTCATGTGTTAGGTCCTATAAATGTTAAGAAGGCCACTTGATTTCAAGGGGGATATGTAGAAAACTGTTTTCTAAAAATAGGTCAACATGGAAGAAAATCATTTTAAATTCTGAGAATCTGGAATAAGATGGAAGTGAATCAAGCTTACTTTTTAAATCTTTCACATTCTGCCTAGGTAGGTGGATCGGTCTCTCTATCTATCTATCTATATCTATCATCTATCTATCTCACACTCATTCATCTATTTCCCATCCACCTATTCACCTACCTACGTATATCTTTCTCTTTCACGACATATTCTTTGCTGTATAAATACTTTTTATTTCCCTTGTAGCCGCCTCACCTATTGTCTTTGGGCCTTTTCCTTAGGGATTGTTTTTTAACCTTGTGCTAGCTAGCCAAATGTGTTAGGCATATGGGTGAATTTGTGGGTTTATTGCATTTCTGCACTCAGTAGCTCTGCCATTCCCAATTAGAAGAAGATGTCTGACTTCATAATTTTTTTATGCTGGAAAAGTGCCTCCTTCATGACTTGCTCTTCTGTTGTGTCCTATTACACCCACTGTGCTCTGGTCCAGGAGTTGATACATTTTACTGGTAGGAGTAGTGATGGCGAGGGGATGTCTATATTTCTGTTTGTATTTTTGACTTGTGAAGCTCTACATCTAAGTTATGTGTATGTAGTATTCTGGCCACTAGGGAAAAGATAGAGAAAGGGAATCATTTTCTGTTCCAATTGGAACTGAGACCTTAAACATAAGCCATATTGCATGTGAAAATAGCCTTCTAGTTTTAGCATGCTCACAGGAATCTTATCGCATTCTTGTGTTCTAATGAAATCCAAAAGACTGGCTGGCCATTAGTAAAATCAGTGACCATTAAACAATACTCAGGTTACCTGACCCATATCTTTCCTTCCCTAAAGTATGTGATAGCAACATTTTAGTAAATATGATACGGGAAAGCAATTTTCAAGTTATTTCCTGATATCTAAAGACATTTAATAATCTACAAGTTTAAGATTATTTTGAAGTTGTTTCCTTGGTCAGTGTGTATGTGCGAGTGGGTACGCATACACACACACATATGCACTCTTTTTTTTTTTTTAAGCTGAGATTTTTTTCTGTCTCACAGTTGTCTCACGTCTGCTGGCCAGGTCCAAAAGGGCTTGTCTGCTAGAAGTGCTGGTTTCACCACAGTGGCTGCATCAAACAGTCAGAGGGGAGGGAGTGTTCCAAGTTATCAGTGTAACTCTAAAAGACACGTTTATTTAATCCTGACTCGGAGAGCTCAGGCCATCAGGACCCTCTTTCTCCTTTGCCAGCAGAGTAATTGCTACCACATTTAACTCTAGGAATGCAGTACCATTTCTCTGCAATTGTGGTTAACTAAGGAGAAATCCTGAGACACATAAACCTTGGTTTCTGAGAGACATATACGTATGTCACTGAAATATGAGCACTTGCCTTTACAATGGTACCCTTTTAGAGAGCCAGGGTTGTCCGAGGCTCCTTTGGAATGGTTCTTGAAAGACTTTGACAGTGCTGCAAAAAATTTTTTTGGGAGGTAGGGGTACAGATTAAAGAAGGAGGGAGGCAAATAGGTGGGGGGGTATAAAATATATAATATATATATATACACATATATATATATATATAATTTGGCATTCAATGGAAGCCATTTAGGCCCATATTTTAGACAAGGGTCTTAGAGTCTGACCACATTTGAACACTCGCCCTGTACACATTCCCATTTGTTGGATGGGCTTCTAAGGAGAACGTCTCCAAGTGTGGCAATTGATGACAAGTGCTGCACTGAGATCAGAGTCCACGCTCTATCTGTTGACACCTGAGAACATTATCACGGGGAATACCGAACTGTCAGCAGCAGATGTAAAGGAATTATTTGTCAGAGATATAGTAAATTATACACAAAAATACAGTCATTCATTAAAAAACAGTTAACATTCAGCTTCTAGAAGCTTCAGCCTGGGCTTTCCTGTGGCAGCCATCTTGGACTCATAGTTACAATTAGGGCATTGATTCATCTTTCCTCATGGCAGTGTGTGCATTTCCGATGGTGGTGGTGGTGGGGCAGTGGAGCGGCCATTTCCACATTTGGTTCACTACTCATTTGAGTTTCCAAAAGAACCATAAAATTCAGGAAATAGACACCGTGGAGAGTATTTCTGCTCCAACATACACATAAGTGTGACACCACATCTGTGTGATCATATTTTTCTTTTGGAAATTTGGAAGGCACATTAATAATAACTCTCTTTCATGTCTCAGAGTTTCTCGGTAAATACACACAGGTCCTTGCACTGCCCACATAAGGTGAGCTAAGTTTGTCGTCTTTTGAATGAGCAGGTTGGGAAATAAAAATGGAGGCTGTTTGATAAAGTGAAAGAGCAAGTTAAAGCACATAGCAGAGTCAGTGTCTCAGTCTGGGTTTGGGAGGCTGTCATTGAGTCTTCCATTCTGCAAATATGCATCGAGCAGCTCCTTCCAGCTCACCCTAGATTTTGCAAGCTTCACATTCCAACGCAGGGGACAGAAGTCAAAGAGCTGCAAACTATGATTAACTGTTATGAGAATTAAGCACACAATGCTCTACAGTAGCACAACTAGGAAACCTTACTTAGATCACTGGTGTTGGGGGTTGTTCAGGGAGCCCTATATGCCCTAGAAAGTTATATTTAAATTGAGACCTGAAGTTGAAATTGACCAGGGCAGAGAAAGGGAAGAAATTCACAGGCTGTGGGAAGAAAATTCACCCAGCCCATAATGTAGGGAAGAGCTGGACCTGCTGAACATCTTGGCTGGATCAAGAGGCAGAGAGGCAGAGAGGTTGGGGAAACCAAAGAAGGGCCAGTTTAGGAGAACAGGAGGTTGGCTCTGGCAACAAGCCTGTTTCAAGCAGAGATGTTTCCTGTACTCCATGAAGGGAAGGATGGGACCTCTGTTATGGTTTGGGCCTAGATGCCCTCCAAAGCCTCATATTGTCATGGGGTAGGCTTCTAGATTCTATCCAATGCTGGGATTATGGGTGTGAGTGCTACACCTACCCTGCGGTGGTAGTTTGCATCCAATATAAGGAAGGGAAAGAGGCTGCTTGTTGCAGCTCCCCATTTTTTGCTCTTGTCGCTTTTACTGTCTTCTGCCACCATGAACTGTTGCCCTCTGCCATGTGCCACTCTGCCTTGGAGCCAGGTGAGTATGGACTGAAACTTCCACAAACTGTGAGCTAAATAAATCTTTCCTTCCTTAATTTTAGGTGTCAAGTATTTTATCTCAGCAATGAGAGAAAAGTAACCAAGACAACCTCCTTTCAGCTTCAGTGATGGTTCAGATTCAATTTTGGAAGCTAAAATGTTGTTAAGTCAATATAATAAAAATACCTCTTTCTCTCCTGAAACCAAACAGAAATTCTAAGCCTATTAATTGTTAAATCATTTTGCAAAGTGTGTAGGTGGGAGACTTCTATCTTACTGTTTCAGCAATCCCATGTCTACTGTCCAGCAGATTGTATTGAAATAGCCCCAAAAGAACAAGACATACTGGAATTGGGACAAGACATGTTGCATCTGGAAAGATTTGCAACAGAACTGTTTCAATTTGGTTTTGTTATACTTCCTCATGCCAATAAAGTTTCTGTCACATCAATGTATCCTTATAAAAATTCCTGTACTTATACTGAAATGCAAAGACTTAACTAAAAAAGTATTTCTTCTTGCTTAGATTATAGTGCCAAATGCCATTTTCAGGCTTTTCAGACAAAGCCCTCCACTGACAAGCCCTCCACTGACATCTTTACCAAAGGGACTGCAAAGGAGAAGTCGGTAATGCAATCAGGCTTCGTGTATCACTCCTCCACATTTTTATTGGGTCTGCAGAAAACTTGGCCAGATCAACGTGGAGAAGAATTCATTGAGAAATTAAAGGTGAAGAAGCACTCTGACCTCTATTCTCTAAGTGGTCTACTATGTGATGGGATGAAAGAATATTTTGCCATGCCAAATTTCCTACCAAAATGATTTTAAAGGTATACAGGTCCATGGCCTATGAGCTCTTCTCCATCTATCCACTTGATAAATATGGAGTAATTGTTTTATGCCAGGTATTGGGTCAAACAGATTCCAGCCTGTCTTTACAGAGCTTGTGATAGAATGAAGACATAAAACCCAGGTTCTACTACCCAAAAGTAGTGTTAGGGAAACAGCAGATTTACAGTTCAGCTGGAAAAGGCAGCCTGAGTTCAAAGGTTGTAGAGATACATGGGCCAGGGGAATCAGGAAGTGGTGGGGGATGGGGAGGAGAGGAAGAAGGGTCAAGCTGGGAAGTCAGGGGAGAGGTCACAGGCAAACAGGGGAAGGTAAGCACTGGATACCAACGTAGCGGAGGGAATGCTTGGGGGAGCCACAGTCTTTCTATGTGAGGAGACAGGAGCCTGTATTTTATTTCAAAAATGACTCAAGAATGAGGGATTGAACATGGTAGGTATTCTGAGTGGACCATTAAGGATGAGAAACCCACAGACCATCAACAGGGCTCTGGAAGAGGTAAGGGAAAAAAGGGCACCTCAGGAGCCAGATCTGCATTGATTTTACACACAACTGTTGATCTTTTTTCTAATCCTAAACATTAGGCATGTACAATAGGGGAATATGAAAAATACAGAAAGTTATGAAAATGAAGAATATTCCATAATTATGCTGTTCTGAGATGTCTCCTATTACTATAGCATTTAAATATATTTATTTACACATACACACACTTGCATTAAGAAAGAAATGAGTTCATGATATTATGATGTTGTTATATTTTATGCTTGTTTTTCAAGACCATTGTTTCATGGCCTAAAATGGCCTGTGAGGATGTTATCTTAGCGGTTGCACTGTTCTATCAAAGGAATGTCCCATGATTCCTTTAGTCATTCTCATTTTGTTAGGTCTTTGTAATTTTTTTGCTAGTATGAATAACCATGTGATAAATACACTGACATAATATTTCTTTTCATCTGTCACTTTGCCCTTGGAACACATCAGACATATAATTATTAGCAGTATAAACATAGTCCAGGTTGTTGGCAAACCTACCAAATTGTTAGGACCCATTGTTGACAGGATGGTTCTTAGGAGTAAACTTTTTCCCAACTGATGAGCCAGCTTTTACCACAGGGAGAACATTTTTGTACCCTTGTCCCAATATCTCAAACTAGGGATAGATTCCAAAAATTCCAATGCTCCAAAGTGAGGGTAGCTTGGCACTGTGAACAGCTTATGGAGAAAAATTGCCTGGTGTGATGGATGAATAAAATATGGAATATACACACAATGGAATATTATTTAGCCATACAATCAGTGAAGTTCTGATATATTCTGTCATGTGGAAGAACTTGGAAAACATTATCCTAAATGAAATAAGTGAGGCACAGAGAGAATATTGTGAGATTCCATTTATAAAAAATATCCAGAGCAAGTAAAACTGTAGAGGTGGAATGTGGATTGGTGGCTGATGGTGGCAGAACATGTGGATGTGCTAAGTGCCACTGAATTCTATGCTTTAAAGTGGCTAAGCTGGTAAATTTTAGGTTATGTGAGTTTTACCGCAATGAAGCAAACAAAAGCTAAAACCAACCATTCTCTGGTATATGCGGTTTCTCAGGGAACCAGACAGGGAACGACCTGGGGATTAGGCAGATCTTCTCCATACGTATCAGCACTCCTAGTCCAGGCCCTTGGAGAGGGAGACCACGTTCTTTTGGGGACAGAGGAAACTCTATTTGCCCTCTGATTCTGGGAGATGACAGTTACTTTTCACTCCAGGTAAATTTAGAAGTAACATATTTCTAGTGGCATTTAATTTGTCTTCAAAGGAATGGGCTAAAAGGGCAAGGTCTAATGTTCTCAAAATAATTTTTAAAATGTAACTGATGTGCCAGGGTTTCAGTGTGGTGGTGGGGTGCTGTTTAACGAAAAGATTACGCCCAGGGTCCATGTTATGGACCTGTTTGGTTCTTTAATTACGTACTTCATGAAAGAATGAGCATTGACTATAAAGTTGTTTAGAATCTCTGGGAACTAGAGCCTGAAAGTGAATTAATAATTGACTCACCTGGCCTTAATTTTTAAAAGTGAAATACATTCTCACGCTTCTGTAAGAACTGCCAAATAATTTGCTCTTTGGAAATCTTTTAATTATAGGGAAATGGCATTAAATCCTTATCTCTCCTTATCTTACTCTCTGAGATTTAAGATTTCTTGGCTGACACCTTTGGCTTTGGCTTGTGATACTTCTGAATGTTTAAAGTTTTTGGTAGAAAACAAAAACAGTAGTTTTCTGAAATAGTAAAGAAGGAAAGAAAAATATCCCTCCCTAGAAAAAAAATATCCACTAGAAGGTGATGGTGGAAATGAAGTTTCCATTAATCTTATTAACAAAACCTAGGGGACTTTGGAAAGGTATGTTAATAGAGAAATTTAGCTCATGGGACTTATGATTAAATATAAAAGATAAAAAAAAAACTCCACTCTTATAGTCACTAGATTTATGAGAGAAGAGATATGCATCAAAGAGGAATCTTTCCCCAAACAGTGACCTGTTATGTATTTGTTCATTCATTCACTCATTCGTTCAACCGTGCAGTGTCCACTTGCCTTGTGTCATGCTAAGTTCCATCCCTACAAAGACTGGATGGGACAATTTGGATATTAGGGTTCTTACTGAGAATACAAAGTTCCTAGTTGAGCAGTATGATACCAAGCAGATAGGCACATGCCTTACACTGCACGCAGTAGTTCTACCTTAAGGACAAAGATGCATACATGTTAGGAGCGGCTGTCCTTGGAGCTGGTCTTTGAAAGGCAGATGGCTTGCAATAGGCAAAGTTGAGGGAGAGCATTTTATGGTGGGGGGACAATAACAAAAGGTGTGAGTGGTGAGGTGAGTTATAGGGAGATTATGGTCTGCTTGAGACATGGTGGCTACTTTCATTTGACTGAAGCAGGATTCTTGAAATAGGGTAATAGATATGAGGCCAGATAGATAGGGAGTCTGGAGAACAGGAGCAGAAGAGCAGAGTAGAACCGAGGCACAGTGGCCCATGAGACAGCAATGAGTGGAAGGCACTTCTCTGCAGGTGTTCAGCAGACGGGGCTTTCTGGGTTTTGCTTCTCTCACGGGGTCTGGTACTAGCTATTGCCTTGGTCAAGACACTTTGCTGCTTTGCCTCTCCTTCTCCTCATTAAAAACCCTTACATGGTAGCATAAATATGACTTAGAAATCGTGGACTTAAAAGGCACTTATTTTTTATAAAAATAAAACAAAGCGCTTCTCATTTTATTTGTGGCTCTGAGTCTATGGTGAGCTGAAAGGAGTAAATGATTCGCTGTCAGTGAATTCCCCTCTGGTGTCTGATGATTTAGAGCCAGACAAAGCAGGGCTGCATCCCCATCCAGAGAACCTAGTCCTAAACACCTTTTGTGGAGAGGAGGTGGTATCCCCATCACTCAAATTGGACGGGCATCTAGAGACATCCGGGGGTCAGAGGAAGGATCCTTGAACAGAGGAGATAGAGAGGAACACCCAGACAAGAGGGTGAAGGCCACTTTATGCCTGGGGGAGGGTACTGAGACCAGAGGTGGAAGACAAATACCAGAAAGCAGGCGGTCATCAAGACTGGGTATTTTCTTTTGTTTCAGAAAGACTTTAGCATGTAAACAGCCTTTCTGGCATTGGTAATTGCCAGTGAGTGGCAAGCAGAGATCCAGATATAAGTTATTATTTCCTTGGCCCAAATGGGACTCCTGATAGCTTTGTTTTTAACTTTGTCCAAAAGTTCCTCTTTGCTGTTCACTCATCTGTCATTTATCTGCCTATCCATCTATGTCTCTGAATGTCATGTATATAACAATGTCCTTCTCAAAGGAAAGGGTTGCAGTGTTCTTGCTGCTTTATTGTCCTTACCATCTCTTCTGCATGTCCTCTAGACTCATTTTCATAAGAGGACAGACAGATCAGATCTGCCTTGTTCACCCCTGTATTCCCGGTAGGTGGGAAACTGCCTGGATAAATATTCATTCCTTTATTAATTAATTATCATTTTGTAACTAGTTCACTGAACATTAGGTACCACTGTGTTGTAGGTTTGGTGCTAGATTCTGGGCCTAGAGGTATGAGCAAGGGTGGTCTTTGCATTCAAGAAGACATTTTGGGGAACAGGTGAAATAACATAGCAAAACACGTTCTATAAGAGTAATATAGAGAGGAAGAAGCTAGATTTATGAAATACCCACAATATATTTGATACTGTTTACTATTTTCTGTATTATGTATTTTTCTTGTATAACTCTTATAAGGCATGATTTCTAGTCTACAAATGAAGAAACCAAGGCTCAGAGAAAGTGACTTATCTATTGTTAATGAAACATGCTGTACAAGAACAGAAGTGGATGCAGTGCACTGCACTAGGGAAGGGAATGTAGGGCTGGTCAGAGAAGACCCCCAGCCAACCATGGTACTGGGACTTGAAGGAGGAGAAAGCAAGATTGTGCCCCATGGAGAGGCAGGGCATAGAGGAGACCCTTGTTGCTCTTCCTAGCAGAGAGGTATAAGCAAACAACACCAGTTCAATGAGGAAAATCAATAAAATATGTAGATTAGTAAGTACCACTCCTGAGCTGGTACAGCAGGAAGTGAAAACCAAGACACCGAATCTCCGCATACTACACACTTTGTTTCCAGGGTGCTGTCTCCCGTGAGATAGAGAAATGACCGACTTGGCCACTGGGCTTCTTTTTAAGGACAACAGTGTTCACAGGGAAGGGAAGACCTGTTTGTGTTCCCAGAAATGGATTACGATCTTAAAATTAGCAGCCTGAGTCAACATTCTCAAGTGCTGATGCCTACCACCAACAGATTAGATTTTCCTTATAGAAGTAATTATCTTTCAGGAGGAAAGGTGTACAAAGGTTCTGAATTTATTAATTTCAGGTTGTTCCATCCCACCTTGGATAGTAGCCTGTGTTTGGTATTTAGCTATAAAGTGTATATGCAAACAATCCGGCCCCTCCCATCTCCATCTCTAAATTATATGGGTCATTGCCTTGCCCTTAACTCCAATTTGACAGCCTCGCTCTGGTGTGAGAAGAAACTAACAGTATCAGGTTCCATTGCTCTAAACAGTTAATTCATCTCACATGGCTGAGTGGCTCATTCCCAGGAAGTGCCTGCCAGGATCTAAACAGGGTCAGACCCAACTGTCACTGGGGGTGAGGGCTCTCTGGGGCTCCCCCCTTTGCCTCTTCCCCTCTAGAGCACACCCACTAGATAATTAATAAACAAATGTTCGCCTCATGCGTTCTGTTTTTGTTCATTTGAATTCCTGCTACACTGTAATGCTATGTTAATTAAAAGTGTGGAACTAATGTTAAGAATCTGGAGTGACTTGAAGAAGTTATATTTGCTGGGTAATTCTTGCAAGTTTAGAGAGGCGAATTTTTTCAAAAGTATCACCATTGTCAGATTGAAAGCAACAACCAAAAAAGCAGATCCCTCTTTACAGCCTGTTCCTCAGATCCCAGTTCTGTGTACAAATGCAGATCGTCAGATAGCTCTGCGCTCCTGGCCCTGGCTCAGATTTTACAGTTGTTTTACTGAGGTGTCCAGTGGTATTAGCTCTCCCACTTGTGATCACTGTAACTTGCTTTTGCCTTTGGAGCTGTGATTCTGTAATCAATTTACAGGACTCTGGATTCACTTTCAGCAGCTCCCTGGCGGCTGACGTGGACAGCAGAGGTGGTATTTGGATTCCTTTCATCCTGGTACTTCCCTCTTCACCTAGCTGGTGTTTGTGCCACCAGCTGGCTCCAGGGTGATTCACAGGCCAGGTATTCCTGGCAGCCAAAGTCCAGGTAAAGGTCTGAAGGGGACTTTCACAGGCTCATGTCCATTCACACCCCAGGAGACTCCCTTAGAAGTCACTCCACTATGACTGTCTTGGGATCTGCCCCCAAGTAAAGGGAACCAAGTTGGCAGTTTGAAGATTTTGGAGGCAAGGGAGTTGGCTGCCTTGAGCTCTCCCCTGACCCTTCAGTTTTCTGTTCAATCAGACTGATGACTTTGTTATAGAATTAGCAGGAATTTTGTAACCTGAAAGACAACACTCAGACACTACTTTAGGATACTCCTGTCATGCATCTTTCAGCTTACGGTGAGTTTTTTGGGGTGATGCTTCAATGATAAGCCCACTGTAAGCTGAAGGTATCATAGGCTGAAAATGCATTTAATACACCTAATCTCTGAACACCAGGTTTGCTACACAGCACTCTATAAAGTGGTTTGCCTTTATGAGTGAGGCTGACAGATACCATGCCATTGTAAAGTGGAAAAAAAATTGTAATTTGAGCTCTGGTGAGTTGTGTGTATGGGTGGATGTGCATGTGTATGCCACTGTGTTTCTCTCAGAGAAACCATTCTTTGCCAGGAGACAACCTTTTACTTTTTTACTACCAGGGATCAAACCCAGCGCCTTCAGGCTGGCCTTCCTGCCTCAGCCTCCCCAGGAAGAAAGATCTTGAGTTAGTAATTCATCTATTCCTGGTTAACAAAGGGGGGTTTAGAAAGACTTTCAAGGACAATCAACTATTTCCAGTCTTGAAATTTGTAAAAATTCAACCCAACTTCCCCCCACATCTGTCTCAAACCCAACATTAATCTTGAAAAAGTCCCTCTCAGGAAGACCACTAGAAATGCCTGCTTGTTACGATCTGCAAACTTATGACAAATTTTATGGCTTTGCTGGGGTTCATCTCTTGTTTTCATAGGCTGGTTCCATCCTATTCAAATCCCTCGCCCCCTTTCTCTGAGTGACAGTGAGGGGCAATGTGGCATTCTGACACCTCTTCTAGTTTTTCTTTTCACCCATAGCATTTGCAGCTCTGGGCAGGGGAAGAGGAAAAACCATAGAAGTTTTGTGTGTGTCCCTCTTGCCCCCTCCCTTCCCCGCAGGCCTCTGTGCAGAGCAGCATAAAGCAATAATAAAGACACCACTAATGTTTAACCCACTACTAAACAAGTCCAAAGGGATGGAGACACCCTCTCTGAAGGGGACTTTATTTCAGTCTGCTACTGTGCTGAGGGCTTTGGGACAGGCCAGTCCTTTTCTTATCCGATGTCCTGTCCTGGAGAGAGGGCGATGAGCTGTACAGACCACTATTTCGGGAACCTAAATATTCCTCTTACGGTGTTATGCGAAGGGATGCCCAGCCTTTCAGGCAGGGGCTGGGGGATTGGCCACTTCAGTGGAGGGGGAGGCAGGGAGCTGGTGCTTCTGACAATGGGACTGGGCTTTGTAACTCAGAGCCTTGTGCCCCTCTGAATGCTCCTCCTCTAACCTCCCCAAACTGGGCTGAACAATGCAATTGTGGAGATGCCTAAGCAGCTTTGCCAGGGGGTCCTTGCTTCTGCCTGAAGTCCTGTTTCCAGACAGAAGAAGGTTTTTCAAGTGAGGGGCATTCTCATGGAGAGTCAGCCAGGTGAGGCCACATGAAATGAGGTGGCTTTGTCAACAAGGGGCAGTTGTGATCTTAGGAGTTTCTGATTTTCTTTTAGACTTTTGAGATCTCTGCTGGCTGCCAATGTGAAATACAGTCTGCTGTGGTCTGCAGATCAAAATTGCTCTTAGTTCTCACTCACTGCTGCCAATATTGAAGGGGTGCTGGGTAGCCCCAAGTCACTTTTATTAAAGGACTGACATTGAAACTTCTAACCAGACAAAGCATTTGGGAATGGAGGGGGATCACAGTGGGTTATCAGTGTTTTGATTTTCAGTACGTTTAGCTTTGCTCCCTTCACATCCTTCTGATTCGAGAAATGTAGAGAAGTGAGTGTTCACATGAATTCTACTCATACATTACAGTGGTGAGTGGGTGGATGGGCTGCAGAGCTTTAACTTTATTCAGTGAAGTGGACCCCAAAATGTAAAAGGTTTGTACTTGTGTGGAAATACCCAGGCACGGTGGAAATTGGGATGTAACATATAGCCCTGCTTCTGATGTGTTTCCATAGCTTTTTGGCTTCCACTGAACAGAAAACATAGAGCAAGCAGGGTTTCTGATGACACAGACTTCCTCTTCTGAATTTTTTTCTAGTGAGAGAAATGCCCCCAAATTTACCAGCCTTGAAGGGATATTTTGATTTGGTTCTGCTCAAAATTTACTTGAAGACTATTAATTTCCTACTGGGGGGTTTTGCTACCACTGCGAATGTATTTCAGAGATCTCTTGGCGTTTATATTGATGGCAGGTGACCTGTAGCAAAGTGTTTAACCTGAGTTGACTCACAGTTTTCTGCTTGGAGCAGCATGTGTCTATTAGTGTATGCCCCAGTGTGAGAAAGACATTTCTTTCACTGATAACCTAAATGAAATGGGGTTCAGAGGATAATCATGCCCAAGAAAAAGCCAGACATATATTCTGCTCCCTCTCATAACTGATGTTTAAAAAATAGTCTGTGAGTTTTGATTTCTTTGTGTTGTAATTCTTTAGTTCTTTTGATTAAAATTTAACCTATAATTTTGGTTGCATTATCTGAAATAATAATCTGAAAGAATGTAGTGTGTTTGGGGCCAGGTTGAAAACAAACTCACAGTTTTTTTGGTTGAATATATTTGCTAACGGGAATACACAGTCACTAAGAACAAATCAAAATCCCCGAACAAAGAGCCCAGGATGGTGCCGGATCCTGGGGAGTGAGAATTTCTGCTGGGGCTTGCTGGGCCCTGCCAAACTTAGCAATGGCACACTCATTTGAAGATAAGCTTTGCCAGTTGGAGTTGGTGGCAGAAAGGATTTTCAGGCTGGGGTATTTTGCTTGACTTTGCAATTGGATGGTTCTCATCCAGCCTGGCTCCTTCCTCTTGCCTTGTGTCCAGTTCTTGTCATTTTTGCTGCCGCTTCTCTGACTTCAGGAAGCACGTGAGATTCTGCCACACACTTAGGAGTACTGGCGGTGTACAACCGGACAAGAGAGGTCCTTGCCCTCAAGGAGCTTTTATGCCAGACGGTGAGGAGGAAACTATACAGCCTAACAGACAGTTACAACAGGGTCTTTCTGAAAGAGACGCGTGCTGGCTAGAGAGCAACAGATGGTAATGTGATACATGGCCGTGAGGTGAGACATTGCATAGGATGGCAAGGGAGGTTACTGTGAAGGTGGCAGAGGCCAAGTTTTATGACAGTCAAGGGAGTGGCCTTCCATACAAAGGAAACAGCAAGCATAAAGTCAGGAGGCTGGGGGAGATTGCAGAAACCCAGTGTGGAAGGTGTGGGGCGAACAGGGGAAATGACCCCAGAGCCATGGTCCTTGAGGGTCGGTGCAGACTGCGGAAGCCACTGGAGTGTGCTGGAGCAGGTGGCGGGCAGAGTCGGACTAGGTGCCTGTTGATTGCCTTTCCAACAAGGACTCTTGACACTTTTACTGTTGCCCATATAGACTGGGCACCACGCTTTCCATAAAATGAGACCTTGAGTCTTACGAGGTTCCTGGCAGAGGAATAAGGATATTAATAGCAGTATTAATATGGGGGCCCCAGGAAACTTTGGGAGGTGATGGATACATTTGTAGCTTTGATGGTGGTGATCGTTTCATGGTGTCCTGTTACCTCCAAACACATCAAATGGTGCACATGAAATGTGCATAGGTGTTTAGGGTCATCATACTTCAACAAAGTGTTTATTTTTTTTTTTTCTTTTTTAAAGAATAATCACTGTGGCTGCAAGCAAGTACTCCGGGCCCATTGTGTAGAGAAATGAGGGCACTGGGAGGTTAAATGAATTGGCCACAAGCATTCCGCAAGGCCGTAGGCATCACTGAAACACAGCCCCTCTGCGCTGTTTCCTTCACTCCCAGGACGCTGCCGCATCCTCTCGCCTCGATGCTTCATTACTATTCACTTAGGTGGGTGTGATCTAAAAGGGAGCATTGTTTCCAAATCAATAAGGTGCTGCGTGCGTGTAGTGCCGTGGGTGTCAGAGCTGTGAGCGCCTCCTTATCGCCAGCGCGCAGTAGAGGAGAAGTCCAAATAAAACACATTATCAGGCTTTGTTGACTTTCCAGGCCCAGCAGCTGTATTAATGGAGCTCTTTATATCCATTGCCTTTATGAACTGGGTTTTCTCACTTTCATTCTCTGGGAATTTCTAAATAAAGCTCTTGCTGAAGAGCGAGAGGGGTGTTAGAGTTGGACAGTAACCCTTTGCTCAGTGGAGCTCATTCATACTTGCAAACTACCTATTGTTTTTTCTTTTTCCCATATATATGAAAAGGCCACCCCCATTCCAAGAAGGAAAGTAAACACTTAATTACTGACTCTGTGGCATTACGTATTACGTATTTAAGTTTATGATTAACACTCATTTCATGAGATTTCCTCTGAATATACATGTCTGCAATTAGAAGCTTAGAATCCTAGTAATTGTCCAGCATATTTACTTTGTGCATGGATATAGCACTGTAGTAATGTTGAAAAGCTCTAGATCACCAGCGTTTGTCTTTATTTAAACCTTTTTCCTGAAATGGAAATTGAACACAGGACCTTTGCACTGAGCTATATCAACAGCCCTTGAACTTGTAATCATCCTGCCTTAGCCTCTGTGGTGCTAGGATTATAGGCTTGTGCTACCATGCCTGGCTATTTAAAACTTAAAAAAAAATTCTTACTTGTTATGTACTTTCTGCTATTAATCAACTTGTTATTACTGCGTGGTGGGCACTTTCAAGATGAATAGTAATTTAAACAACATCAATTCTATTAAATTCAAGTTGAGCATTTTTTGAGACAGGGTCTCGCTGTGTAATCTAGGCTTGCCTTGAACTCACTATGTAACCCAGACTGGCCTCAAATTTGCAGCAACCCTCCTGCATCAGCCTCCCGAGTGCTGGTATTATAGACTTCAGCCACCATGTCTTGCTGTTACTCCATTTTATGGACACATAGACTTGTGTATTTTGCTTGGTTTATATACCATTTAAATATTTTATGGGTCATCATAAAAAATATTTGGGAAACAAAAGTCTGAATTGTTCTCTTCTTGTGAAATATGAAAGATCTAGCAACACTGGGTCTGTCCAGGGCTATGCTAGCTGAGTGCACACAGTCCCAGCCTCGCCCTCTGATCTTCCCACCTCTGAGGCTGGTCATTTGTGATTTCTTATACTATACTGTTTTTCTTAGAGAAGTCTTTCTCTTTATGCATGCCTTTATTAAAAGTAGAAAACACAGAAAATTACCCAGGTGGCTGTATGCTTCACACAGTGTACAGTATGCAGTTTCCTGCTCACCGGAACCCTGGGTTCATTTGCAGTTTTTACCTTCATACTTGCGTCCCTTGTGCCTAAAGCGACCTTACCCATCTCTTCTTCAAGCTCTTGGCTGGACTGTCATCTCCCTACCACCACCTCCCTGACGCTCTGGGCTGCTCTATGCTCTGAGTATGTAACCTTCTCTTTCACTTCCTCCCTAAGGTGAAGTTTAAACACAACTGTCTTTGACTTTGACTCTAAGCTCTGTAAGGCCAGGAACTGTCATTTCATTGTCATCTAGTAAAAGCGTAGTAAATATTTTTTTAAAAAAACATTGAATGGTACCACTTCCCATCTGGATTTTGGATAAAAATCAAATGTAATGCCATTGTACTTGAGTCCTTGTAACAGCATTTTAGGGCAATTCATCACACTTCCAGTGCTTCTGAAGAAAGGAGCACCTTCTCCTACTCTAGTGCGGAAATTGGTCGGGACAACACTTCTCATGCAATGGATGAGTTACAGTGCCATGCCACAGGTGCTGTTCATCCTGAGCTGGTCTCTTGTGAAGCTTTGACTCTGGTGGGGTGGGGGATGCAGACAATAGCGTGTAAAAACAAGATAAATTGGGGTATTGATAAACACTCTAAAGAAACTAGGACGGGTGAGTGGACACGAGAATGACTCAAGGGGGCGCGTGGAGATAAGAGGCTCTAGTGCCTGAGGTTGCCTGGGAATGCTTTGCTCCACGCACCCCCTCCCACCTGCTGTTTGCACTGAGATTGGAAGTATAAGAAAACACCACCCTTAGGAAGACTTGGGGGCAGAGTGCTGCAGGTACAGCACAGAGCAGGTGCAAAGACCCTGGGGTGGGAGCAAGCTTTGTGTGTCTGATGGACACAGCCAAAGCGGGTAGAGCTGAAACCTAGTGAGTGAGGAACTTGGTGTGAAGCGTGGGGACAGAAGTAAGCAGGATTGTACAGGCCACTTAGCATAGGTCTCTTTGTTTTCTGGGGTGCCATGCATTTCCCAGACCTGCAGGCTCTAGATTCCTCATGGCTGACTGAGTAGTGTTCCAGAGGTACTGTGGGCCTGAGAATTCAGCAGATTTTGGTTTGTATCTCTTCTTAACCTCCTCCTAAGCTGGACCTGAAGGAAGCCTTTCATTCTCTGTGCCTCAGATTCCTGCTGTGAAATAGGGTTAGTGCTTTCAGCGGGATTTAGTCATTCCTTTGTTCACTCCTCCCACAAATATTGCGTTTCTCCTATGCGCTCAGCCATGGAGGTATATCTGTGGAGAGGGCTGAGGAGAATTTTCCTGCCTTCATGGAGCTTCAAGGTCGACGTGGAGGAGGCCGTCAATAATAAGAAGCAATACGTATAAACTTCCGGTGGAGTTAAATGTTATGAAGAAACATAGAGCAATAGGTAGAGTGACCGAGAGGAAGCTGCTCGACCTGGTACATTGTCCCCATTTTCCTCTCAAGAGTCAGAGAACTAGGTGACCATCTCAAGGTCACACAGTTGTAAGTGGCAGAACCAGAGAATGAAGGCTTCTGTCCTGGTTCTAAAGTCCTTGCTCTTTCACAGCACTACTTGCCCCAGGGTAGACTAATCAATTGCTGCCCTGTTTAGATCGCTTATATCTGAACACTGAGACAGCATGCCCACACCGCTGAGCTACCCGCTTGGTGCGCCTCTCAATTTCTCTGGACTTGGTTAGCTAGCTGCTCTGATGACCTAGGGTGAAGGGACAGTTCCTGCCAAGCAGCTATGCCCACCCTACAGGCAGAGCAGCCGCTGTCTGTTGGAGTTGTCCTGGTGCAGTGCACTTCTGGGACTACTATTCATGTGGGCCTGTTCCAGCCCTCAGCACACTGCAGTCCTTGACATCACTAAGGGATAGATGACGCCACACAGGAAGTGGCCAGAACAGGACTTGAGTATGGTCTTCCCAATCTGAATCCACAGCTTATTCTATCTGCCAGCTTCCCCCAGTGTCCTTCCTCCTGGCTGCTCTCCTCCAGAAACCCTGACCCTCAGAGGGGACTTTATAGTGGCAGGTCCTCATAGCACAGTATCAGCATCGGACACCCCGGTGGGACTTGAGCCAACGTCTATAGTTGACATATTTGGACCCTGAGTGTCTCTGGTATTGGAAGGGACTTTTCTGTTCCAGGAGACTTTCCCAAGGTGCACAGACTTCTAAAGGAAGTCAGGCCAGGGCTGCCTTGGAGCTTACTTAGAGACAAACAGGTGTTATTTAGAGCTGTTCCTGCACTTGAAAGGTTTACTATTAGTGCTTTACGACTGGAAACAACTGAAAAGGATTCTCCAGTGTGTGATGGGTGTGTATGATTAGAGCTACTCTAGGAACCCTTCCTGGTTCTTGCCTTCCTCTCCTGAGGTCCCAGCCCTCAGCTCTGCACAGCCCATCCTCCCTGGCTCCCAGGGATCTCACTGCAGATGCTGCGTTGAAAAGATGGAGTCATAGTCACACAACCCTCGCTCCTCCCCATTTCCTGCGGCATCTCATCCATGCCACAGCTCCTGTGAGTCACAGACTGATGTCCCATCAGCAACGCCTCTTAACCAGATCTTTAACTGTCTATGGATAGTGTCTCTGCTGTCTCTGGAAGAGAACTCAAATTCTACTTGTCTAACTGGATCATCACTCCCCAAACCTGCTGTTCATCTGGAGTTTTCTCTCTAGTTTATGTACCCTCACTATTGCATGAGCCAGGGGAGAGGGAATTCACTGCTGACACTTTCTGCTGGTCATCTCCAACCAGATTTAGCCCAGCACTGTATTAACCCCTGCATTTCACGTCCTCACACCTCCACTGAAACTAGCCCAAGCCAAGCAGCTCTGGAGGAATCTTCCTTCTGCTCCGGTCCACCACACAGCAGCAGGAGGCTCCTTTTAGAAGGTGAATCTGTTGCTGTGACTCCACCCTGAATTCTCCAGGTGTTTCTTGTTTAGGATAAAACAGAATTCTTTGACTCTACGTAGGAACTTTATTGAGCCAGGGCCCTGGTGTCTGCTGTGGCCTCATGGTAAGTCACACTCCCTCTGTTCCCTCTACTCCAGTCTAGCTGATTTTCTGTTCCTCACACCCTGGACTCTGTGCCCATTTCTGCTGTCTGGAACCTCTTTGGCTCCTTGCTTCGGGCTTCATCACATTCCTGCATGGTTCTCCTCCTTCACCACTGCTGAGTGTGCCTCTCCTGCCAGTGTTGAAGCCTCCCCTCCAGATTCTTCCGTCGCCTTTCTCAGAGTTACAGTTTGAAATGTTTATTAGTGTGACTATTGTGTAAAGTTAATCTCTCTCTATTGACCTCTGTGAGCACAAGAATCATGCCTACATTTGCCCCACAGCCACAGTAGGAGTTGGCTTTACAGACTGAGCAGAGGTCTCCTTATGCAAGCAAGAAAGCAAGCAGTGAATAGTAGCTTTTTCTGCACGTTGTGGAGGGCATGGCGGTGTCATCCCAGATAACTGGGTTGGAACTACTGGTCTGAATGGCCATCTCCGTCATTTCTGCCTCCCTCCTCACCACCGCCAGCCCCTCTGTGAGCATCCACATCACCCACGTCAGTATTGCCATCACGTCATCGCGGCCTCTGCGCTGACTGTCATCGTCACCACCAACATCACCTCCTTCACCATCGCCTCTGTCACCACCTGCCCTCATCAGCCTTGTCGTCTTGGTGACCTTAGCCCTGGTGTCACTTATTATTTTCCCATCGTGGAGACGGAGACACACCTCACTGTTACTAGCTTCTTGGTAGAATCAGAGCTCTGATGCAGTTTGCCACCAAATACTGATGTAATATTTTATGTTTGTTGATCATTTTAACTTAAAAAAAAGAGCTTTTGGTTTAGGACCCAAATAATTTGGGTCTTCAGGCTGGAAAATACACAAATCTCTCCAAAGGTAAAATAAAGAATTTCATTTATTCGTGTGACAAATATTTACTGGGTACCTGCTATGAGCCAGGTGCTGTTTTAAGGATACAGTGCTCTCACAGCACCAACTATAATACACACAATAGTTGAAGAAAATAGTTATCAAACAAACAAATAAAACATTCTTCTAGAAATAGAAGCCTTATTACAAGAACAAAACAAAATAACAGAGCCTGAAGGGGCTAATTTAGATTGTAGTATTAGTTTTCTGGCTGTATAAGAAATAACATTAAACTCTCAGTTCAGCCAGGAGGACTGATGCATGCCTGTAGTCCCAGCTACTAGGGAGGCTGAGGCAGGAAGATTGCAAGTTCAAATTTAGCCGGTGCAATTTAGTGATACTTTTTTACTGTAAGATAAAGCAGTGAATGAATGAATAAAGAAATAAAGAAAAAAAGGGAGGAAAGAAAAATCTCAGTGGTTTATGACAACAAACTTACTTGCAGATTCCTCATTTCTTTATGAGTTCATAATTTGCCTTGAACACATGGCAAAGGGTGATCACCTGGGCAGGTAGTTCTCACAGAGGGTCCCAGCTGAGCAAGCAGCAGAATGGAAGCAGGTCCTGGGACGTCAGCTTAGGCCTGGCTTTCTCTCACTGACACCCACATGTCTCCAGCCGAAGCGGATCCTCTGACTGATGTCAATGGAGAAAATTTGCCCCAGTTCCATTGACAGGTTCTGCAAAGACACCTGGCGGGGTGTGGCTGTGCAAGGCTATTAGCAGAGAATGAGAAAAAATCACCAAGTCTGTGCCAGGGAGCTTGGGAAACCTTCAGAGTAGGTGATATTTAAACTGAGACCAAATAAAGAGAAGGAACTGGCCCTGGAACGATCTCGAGAAGAGTTTCATGCAGAAGCCACAGCTGGGAGGAGTACCACAGCAGAGCTCACTTGGAGGAGAGGATGACACAAAGAATCAAGGGTGCCTGGGGCCCTGTGGGCCGGTAGGGACTTGGGGAGCTAGATAGGCCCCGGGCCCTGAGGCTCTTGGAGGCCACAATGGTGATTCTGGGTTGTGTGGTGGGAAGAATCTGGTGTTTGTCTACTTATGTTTTCAAATGAAAACTCCTGGCTGTGTCTGGGTATCTGTTGCTGGCAGATGAAGCCAGCAGGGCAGGTCAGCTTTGAAATCTTATGAGAACAGTGACCTCAGAAGTTTACATTCCTCACAGGCTACCCTGGAAAACTGGAGGACAATATAGCCCAAGCTGTGGCCCTTCATTGTATTTCAGGGTGTGGACTGCCTTTGTCCCCAGTTTTCCTCTCCTCATGGAGCCACTTGTCCTGAGGAAAGAGCGAGTTCAGGGTGGGCCCCAGATATGTATACCACCCTGACCCAACCTCCTTCTAATTCAGAGCAGAAGCCTCAAAAAGAATCACTTGAGAAGAAAATCTATGCTGTAATTTATTGTTTTTTCCCTGAAGTTTAAACATTCTCTGCACTCAAGTGGCTGTTGCTTATGCATCTGACTTATTTAGGCCGTTTGCTATTGTGTGTGTGGTCCATGCAGCCTGTTTCAGTAAAGTGTATGTTAGACATTTGGAAATTATCCAGTGTGTGTGTGTCTGTGTCTGTGTGTGTGTATGCATGCACACATAAGAGAGATGGAGGAAGAAGACAGAAAGAGGAGGGGAGGAAATGAGAAGCGTGTGGGAAGATAAAAAAAGAGAGAAGAGAGAAAGAAAAATTTAACGAGCAACCCCAGCAAAGGTTCACAGATGAATAAATGTTACACATTTAGTTTGAAGAATGAATTTACAAAAAATTTCTCAGCTATTGTCAGTCATCTTGCAAGACCTCTGACATGGTTTAAATTAGCATTGTGGAAGCAACATACTTTGGAGAAGTGCGTGACTAAATTATTAAGAGCAATCCACTAAGATCAAGCACGAAACCATCTCAGCAAACAGAAAAACTTTAGATGCTGCTTTTCACCAGCTGTGTTCCTGGTCATTGAGCACAATATATAACAGTTTGCCTGTGGATTATTTTGGGAAAAGCAGTCATTTCATTGAGGGTACAGCTTGGGTTTGAAATTTTATTTGGATCACTTGCCAGGAAATTGGTATCCAAAAATGAAGTATGAAAAATGTTAAGAGAATTGGAAACTAAGGCACAGAACTCTGTCATCAAAATGTAACTATTAATAACTTCCTAGGAAATAGAATTACTGAGCAACTCTGTCTCACTTACAATGTGTAATATGTTCCTTTGCCATAATTTTTGTATTGCACTCATCATTAAGGATATATCAGGAGCTTTAAAAGTAAAAAAACTGAAATGAAACATTGGCTTTGTCACTTAGGGATGGTCTGAACTTTGGCAAGTCATCTCATTTCTTTGGGCCTTAACCTACTCATCTGTAAATCGGGAGGGGTTGTGGATACCCCACAGGTTTCTAAGAAGCATAAATGAGAGCATGTGAAAAAAGCAAGTATTTCAGATCATCTTTATTGACAGTGGTGAGCTAAGGCTCACCATTGAGCACAGTAATTATAGTCAGGAAATAAAAGTTTCAACATTAAAAAAAAAGACTCTGTGGCTATTTAATGAAAATAGTCAAAGAAAAAAGCCAGGACAAATGTTTCAGTTCTAACCTTGGGGACTGGATGTAGGAGACAGTGGAAAGCAGATTGTAACCAAAGGCAACATATGGACAAATCTGCTACAGGTTTTGCTCTTATGAATCTCATCAACTAAGAGTGCCCTTTGAAACTATCATCTTGTTCTCATTTCTACATATTAGAGGTTCAGCACAGGGGTGGGGAAGAGAGAGAGACAGAGAGAGAGGGAGAGAGGGAGAGAGGGAGAGAATATCACTTGGCTAGGAGCAGCTGCAAGTTTGTAGGGGGAGGGTGCCTGAGTAGGGTGGTTACTGGGGCAGGTGTGAGATTTCAGGGGCTCCCCCATCTCAAACACACAGGGTTCCTCTCATGACATGGCTGCTAACATCTGTTTGTGGCACTGATGAACAACTGAATTGGTGGGAATCAAATTCTGTCCACACTTTAAGCCCCAGGTAAAGCCCCATACCATAGAGTTCTCCTTCCACTCTGATTTCAACAGTGCCTACCATCAGCAGGACCCCTTGGGCTTTTCTTTAATCAAATCCAAGGTTCACTCTTTCATTTGGGCTATTGTTAAAATGAGGCTTTCCTCCTGTGAGTTAAGAGGTTCACCTGCCTACCCTGGGCTGCCCTTTGCCCTGAGACGTAAAGAAGAAGGAGGGGTGTCTTCCATAGTCCTGAGATGGCACCTGGATGGCATGAGTGGTGAAGAACCCAGTAGCCAACATTTCCAAGGAAGATTCACAAGGGATCAATATCCATATAAAAAAAGAACTCTCAACATCTTTAGAAATTAAATGTATATCAAAGCCACAATGAGAAATCACTTCATATCTACCAGGGTGGCTGTAACAACAGCAGCAGCAGCAACAACATTTAAAATCAGCATACATTTGTCAGGATTTAGAGAAATTAAAACCCTCGTGGAATGCTGTGGGAGGAGGCTAGAAAATAGTTTGACCAATGTAGGAAGCAGTTTAGAAGTTCCCCAAAGAGTTTAACATAGAATTAGCATATAACCCAGGAATTCTACTTCTTGGTGCATACCCTAAGGAACTGATAACATGTGTTTTAAATAGAAACAGACATGAATGTTCATAGCAGCACTATTTATAAGATCCATAAGATATAAACATCCAAAATATCCAACAACAAATGAATAAAACAAAGTGTAGCAAATCCATACAATGGAATGTTATTCAGCCATGAAAAGGAATGAACGTGCTACAACATGGTAGACCTTGGAAACATGTTAGGTGAAAGATACCAGACACAATAAACAGCCTACATAAGATCAAGAATAGGTGAAGCGACAGACACAGAAAGATTATGGGTTGTCAGGGCACACGGGCAGGTGGGAACGGGAAGGGACTGCTTTGTGGGCACAGGATTCCTTTGGGAGTGATGAAAAGTTCTAAAATTAATGATGATAGCTGAGCAACACCGAACATGTACTAAGTGCCACTGAATGGCACTTTGAAGCTGTTAATTTTCTTTTATGCCAATTTTGCTCCAACAAAAGTACATTAGTTAAGGATCCGGGGAAGATGGCGACCAGGTGAGCAGCAAGGGAGCGAACCTCCTTAATAAACACCACCAGCTCGAGACAGACTTGGCGAGCGTGAATGCCGGGACCTCAGCTGGGAAGTTTAAACTGGGCGTATTTCTCTGAGATGCCGGGGGAGATGTGGTAGGGCGGACCAGGCTGCCGGGGCGAGACGTGGGAAAGCCCC
>PVLD010016803.1:0-43832 GCA_004027595.1 Dinomys branickii
TCCTTTCCTATCCTTATTCCTTTTATTTCTCTCTCTTGTCTGATTGCTCTGGCTAATGCTTCCAGAACTATGTTGAATAGGAGTGGTGACAATGGACATCCTTGTCTTGTTCCTGACTTTAAAGTGAAAGTTTTCAGTTTATGTCCATTTAGTATGATGTTGGCTGTTGGTTTATTATAGATGGCTTTGATCAGATTGAAGTAGAGGCCATCTATTCCTATTTTTTCTAAGGTTTTTAACATGAATGCATGTTGGACTTTATTGAAAGCCTTTTCTGCATCTATTGAGATGATCATGTGGTTTTTGTCTTTGACTGTATTAATATAATGTATTACATTTATTGATTTGTGAATATTGAACCATCCCTGCATTCCTGGAATGAATCCTACTTGGTTGTGGTTTATAATTTTCCTTATGATTCGCTGTAATCTATTTGCCAGTATTTTGTTGAGTATCTTTGCATCTGTGTTCATTAGAGATTGACCTGTAGTTCTCTTTCTTGGTTGGGTCCCTCTCTGGTTTTGGTATCAGTATAATACTTGCCTCCAGACATGTGTTAGGGAGAGTTGCTTCCTTTTCGATTTCATTGAAGAGTTTGAGGAGTGTTGGCATTAGATCTTCTCTGAATGTTTTATAGAATTCTGCTGTGAATCCATCAGGGCCTGGGCTTTTCCTTGTTGGTAAGTTTTTAATAACATTTTCAATCTCATTAATTGATACTGGGTTGTTTAGGATTTTTACGCCTTCCTGATTCAATTTTGGTAATTTGTACCTTCCTAGGAATCTGTCCATTTCTTCTGTATTTTCTATCCTATGGGAATACAGATTTTCAAAGTAGGTATTCATGATCTTTTGGATTTCTGTGGGCTCTGTAGTGACTTCATCCTTTTCATTCCTTATTGCATGAATTTGAGATCTTTCCCTTCTTTTTTTGATAAGGTTGGCTAGGGGTTTATCAATTTTATTTATTCTTTCGAAGAACCAACTCTTTGATTCACTAATTTTTTGTAGAGTTTTCTTCATCTCAATCGCATTAATTTCTTCCCTGAGTTTTATAATCTCCTCCCTTCTTTGGGCTCTTGGTTTGGCTTGTTGCTCTTTTTCTAAGAGTTTGAGGTGTATCATTAGGTTATTTGCTCTCTTTCTATTTTCTTTGTATATGAGTTCATTGCTATAAATTTCCCTCTGAGGACTGCTTTCATTGCATCCCACAGATTCCAGTAGGTTGTACTTGCATTTTCATTTATTTGTAGGTAGTTTTTAATTTCTTCCTTAAGTTCTTGTGTGACCCATTGGTTATTCAGGAGGTTGTTGTCTAATTCCCAAGTGTTTATGTGGTTTTTGGAGTTCTCTTTGTCATTAATTTCCAATTTCATTGCACTGTGGTCAGATAATATGCATGGGATAATTTGAATTCTTTTGCATTTATGTAGATATGCTCTATAGGCTAGAATGTGGTCTATTTTAGAGAAAGACCCATGTGCAGGTGAGAAAAATGTGTATTCTGATGGTGTGGGGTGGAACACTCTGTATACATCTACTAAGTCCATATGTTCACACTTTTGTTTCACGTCTGTTATTTCTTTGCTGAGTTTCTGTCCGGTTGACCTGTATCTTTGCATTAGAGGGGTGTTTAGGTCCCCTGTTACAAAAGTGTTATTAGTTATTGGATTTTTCACGTCTGTTAAGATTTGACTTGTAAAGTTAGGTGGTCCATTGTTTGGTGCATAAATGTTTAGGATTGTTACCTCTTCCTCTTGTAGCTTTCCCCTAACTAGTATGTAATGGACTTCTTTGTCTCTTTTGATTGTTTTTGCTTTGAAGTTTACATTGTTTGCAAACATAATAGCTACCCCTGCTTTTTTCTGGGGACCTGTTGCATGGAGAATTTCTTTCCAACCTTTAACTTTCAACCTGTGGATTTCCTTTTGAGTAAAATGTGTTTCCTGTATACAGCATATCATTGGATTGTGTTCCTTAATCCACTCTTCCAATCTTTTCCTTTTGACTTGTGAAGTGTGGCCATTTACATTAATGGTTATAATGGTTATATGTTGGCTTATTCTAGTCATGTTATTTACTTGTTGTTGTTTGCCTTCTTTTGATGTCTGTTTACTTGTTCTGTTTAGGGGGTTATTTCTATCGTTGTTCATTTCTCCATCGAATTTGAAGGATAGTTTTGCAGGATACATAAGTCTGGGTTCGAAGTTGTTTTGTCTCAGAATCTGTAATATCTCGCTCCAAGCTCTTCTTGATTTCATGGTTTCCATTGAGAAGTCTGCTGTGATTCTGATGGGCTTTCCTTTATAGGTGATCTGTTTCTTTTCTCTAGCAGCTTTTAGTATTGTGTTCTTTTGCTGGATACCTGGGATCTTGACTATTACATGTCTGTGTATGGTTTTCTTTGGGTTATGGCTCGTTGGGGTTCTATATGCCTCGATTAACTGTACTTCAGTATCTTTTACCTTGTTTGGGAAATTTTCTGCTATTATTTCAGCAAATATTCTTTTTATATCATTTGTGTTGTCTCCTGCTGTTTCACTGACTCCTATTACTCGAATATTATTTCGTTTTGCCTCATGTTGCAGCTGTTGGATTGATTTTTCTTGGGTCTTTGATAATTTTATGAGATCCTTCCTTTCACACTCATAAGCTGCCATGTTGCCTTCAAGGTCTGAAATTCTATCTTCGGTTTCATTTAAGCAGTTTTGGAAGCTTTCCGTGGAAGTTTTCAAATCCTCGCAATCTCTTTGGACCTGTTTCATTCTTGGTGATTCATTCCTAAATTGCTCTTGTAACGTTTCCATTTGTTTCCTATTTTCTTCTAATCTTTTGTCTATTTCTTCTCTGTGTACGGAACGTTTCTTCCATTATAGTTTTCAGTTCATTTTTTGTCTGAGAGATCATTGCAGGTATGTGGCTTATTTCTGCTTTAAGCTCTTCTATGGCCTGATAAAGTTGTTTCTTTATTTAGGATGCAATCGTTTCAGAACTTGCAGGTATGTGGCTTCCTAGTTCCCCTGTATCCTCGCATGCAGGACTTGTTCCGGGTGGGGTTGAGTTCTGAGCCTGCGTTTTGTTCTTCTGTCTTCCCATTTTTGGGTATCAGATTCAAAATATTGAGTAGTAAATTACCCAGGCAGTTCACCAGGCAAAGGTCTGTTGCAAAGGCTGCTCCAATGACTCCTTCTCTTCGGGAGAATGTCCCTTAAGCTTTCTGCTGAGAGTTCCACTTAAAAGCCTGTTCAGATGCTGGTTTGTGGGGTGAGCTACTCCCTACTGAGTGACCTGGGTGGGGCGTGTAAAACCGCTCCCCTGCCCTCCCAGGGTTCCCTGCAGGTATGGGGACGGATCTCCTCTCCTATTCGGTCATCCGGTCGCGGCGTGCAGATAGCTCACCAGTTTCGGAATCCATGCAGGCAGGAAGGTTCAAAAGTGCCAATTTTTTGTGCTACGCCCATGATCCGCAGCTCCCCGACACTTCTGTTTCCTTGCGCTCTCCGGGTCTGGGGGAGGGAGCAGGATGCTCCGCTCCTCTGTTCTCCTCACGCCGCCTCGGCTGTGGACTGCAGGCCGCTGAGGGCCATGGCTGCGGGGGCCAGGACCGGAGCGGGATCCCAGTTCGGTGCTCAGATTTGCGCAGCCTGCCCGAGGAGCGCGAGCTCCGAGACTGCCCCTCACTGCAGCCACTAAAAAGCCGATTTCTGGCTGCAGTCGCTGGCGAGCCGCACAGGGTCGGGAGGCGGCAGGGACCGAGCTGCCTGTGCCGCCAGGGTGCTCGGACCCAGCCAAGCCGCCACCCGTCCGCCGCGCCCAGCGTCTCTGGTGCCCAGCGCTCCTGGTTTTCCCGCGTCTTGCCATGGCAATTTGGGCCGCCCTGCCACATCTCCCCCGGCAGCGCAGAGAAACACATTCAGTTTGAACTTCCCAGCTGAGGTCCCGGCATTTGCGCTCGCCAAGCCTGTCTCGAGCTGGGGGTCTCTATCAGGGAGGATCCCTCCTTTGCTGCTCACCTGGTCGCCATCTTCCCAGAAGTCCCTAACCTATGTTAAGATGAAGGATATGTATGTGTATGTGTATATTCTACAGAGTCCAATTATTTGCTCTCATTAAAGTCTTTCCAAATTTGCTGATTGATTTGATAATAAAAAAACATTTGCTGAAGGAATATGAAAAAAATTTATTCACAAATAGAACTGGTTTCTTTGGGTGAAATTCATTTGACTATAGCATAGCCTAGTTGTGATTTACTTGGCTAATCACTGATGAGATTACAAATAAGCAGGTTTCATACCATTCCTAGCAGGATTTCTGATGTTGGCTGTATCTTACAATAGAGCTACTGACAGAAGTAGAAGAGATTAGATTGTTTAGCCCAAACTTAATTTTAACATGGAGAAGTTGCAGCTTCTCTGGATGTCAGATAGCTGATTAATGGGAGAACTGGAACCAAGGTCTTAAAATTCACTTACAGTTTACATGTTGGCTGTCTGCACTCTTCCACTGCCCCACCACCACCACCTTGTATCTGTTGCCTAAGGAATATTTCTTCTTACTCTTGGAAGACAAGGAAAAGGCAAGGCAGTTGGAGCAGTTGGGCCTGATCAGATCTTTCAAAGTCATCTGTATGTGAAGTAATCTTCTAGTAGCTCAGAGTGCTCCAGTAATCCACGCAGGATGGAGTAATGCTGTGTGTTACCCTCACCTTTGCTGCAAATTCACAAAGAACTTCTCTCCCTGTCCCTAGAACTTCTATTGCAGGTTTCCCCAGACTAAAGTTACTGTGTGTCAGACATTAAATCAAGGAGTTTCAACCAATGAACCCTTTGGCTGTAGTCAAAGAATGTGGGGGAGAGGATAAAATTTATAGTCTTAGGATGAGGAGAATATTCTCTGCCTTATTCTTTCACATCTCTCTAAATCATCCTCCTTAAGGCACTTTCAGTTTTTGGTATTAGTTTTCTTACCGCCTACTTTATGGGAAATTATATCCCTGCGTTCAGAAGATGTCTGTACCCTCATTCCTTTTTGATGTGAAGACCTTGGCAAGATGCTACTGGAAACTTCTTCACCATTGCCTGCCTGCTTTGAAAGAGTATGAAAGCAGGCTTTAGAACCAGAAGTGAGATTGTTCTACAGAGTTCTGATGTCAGTTCATTTCTTTTCACAGAAGAGAGCTTCACTTTGCTTTCTAAGGTGTATCTAAGGTGATACAGCCTAGCTTCTCATGAGAAAAGCGTAGTTTTTTCTTAACATCATTTTTGCCCTATTCAAAGTAGTAGTAGTAAGATAGTTCTTAATTGAGTAGTGCTGTCATCATACTGGTTTTCATTTTAATAATTCATGAATTGGCTTACATTCTAAGATTTCTAACCACCCCCACCACCCAGCTAAAATTGGGTCTGTCTGAGCAATTGTAGATGGGCATCTACTGAGTATGTGCTCCCTCTGCTGTCTACCACTAAGGGGGTTGACAGTTTCTGCATAATAAACAGTTGTTTAGAGCTAGAGCAAGGTGGCTTTCACTTTCAGGACCATAACTTACATACTGCAGTCTTTCTTACCACACACAGTTTAGATGTTTCCAACACCAGGATGACTAAGGTGCACATGGATCTACCAGAGGCTGCTGTTCTGGAAGTTCTTTAATGAAATGAGAAGCAATTGCCACCTTCTCCCTGGACCTTCTCTTAGCCAGCACATAACATTTCTTGTGCTGTTGGTGGTGAACACAGTTCCTTGATATCTGGTCCCCTTAAAACTGTTGACCTTTGTGCTTTCTTCCTTTATCAAGTGCATGAATGAGTGGATAATGATACCTTTTCATCATCCACTCGTTCTAAACACTTTGCAGTATGAGTCACCTTCCTGTTGATTAACTCTTCCGAAAACCACCAAAAGTCATTTGTTTTCTTATTTCTTGTCCTATTTGACTTCATACACTGAACCAACCTTCCACTGGCCTTGTCATATCCGCTTTCATTGTCTTCTTAACAGCATGTCCTGTCTTCTCGTTTTCTTTCTCATCATCCCTGTATGGAGGTCATGCGTCCAAGGATTTATTGTTGACACACTACTTCTCTGTTTGAAGTTATTTCTCCATCTGTAACTTAGGTACCTAGGATTCTCAAAAATACTTTGAAAAATACAAAGTATAGGATTGCTTTATTATTAAGTCACGTATCCCTTGCTCCAGCATCTGTCTTGAAGACATATTTCTTAGTGCTTAATTAATTGTTTCTCTTTTTCCTATTGCTGCTAATTCAGTTCAGATTTTATCATCACAAAGGTTATTGGGACTTTTCTGATTCAGTTCTGTGTACTTTGTGAATATATTTTACATACTTCTTCAAGACTACTCACATTGCAGCACAGCTCCCTGCCCTAAAATCCTCTGTTGGCTTCCTGTTGTGTACTGAAGAAAGCCTTTTAAGTTTTAAACTAGTATTTGGAGCCTTTCATGATTTTGTCACAGCCTAGTTTTTCAGTTTCCTTTCCTACCACTACCTCCACTTTATTCCTCATGTGTCTCCCTGTCTTTCAGCTGTACACTTCTCTGTTAACATATACAAATGGTAATATAGCATGTGTTCCTTTGTCTGCCTGAGACATACTCTTGGTAGTATGTGTACTTTGGAAATGTTAGCATCTTTCAGTAAGTCATACTGTTTATATGGTTGGATTTTATAGTATACATGGCAGTAAGGACAGAACATTAAGTCCCTGTCTTTAGAAATCAGCCATCCAGCAGGTAGCTAGGAAATAATTTTTTAACTAGAAGGTGATCGTTTCCCCCTAAAGCACTTAAAGATGCACAGTCTTGTCACTAATCTTATTTCTATCCTGTGAAATACTTCTTTCGTCTCATTTAACTGACCATTGTGTTTAATTTCAGGCTCTTGATGGTTTTTTTTTAGCAATCATGACAGATGGAAGTATAATATATGTGTCCGAGAGCGTAACTTCATTACTTGAACATTTACCAGTAAGTACAACAATCCTGTAATGTCTTTGTTATTTAATGCCTGCTTTAAATCTTTTAAAGCACTAGGAAGTGGACCTTTAGTACAGTGTTGAACAACGCCTGAACAGGGGGGCGTGAAAACTTGCAAGTTTGCCTTTGCTTTTAGGGTTGCTGTATTTTTTCTTATGTGCTGTAACTACTTAATATTCAGCTACCACTTGAAGAACCTCTTGTTCGTCCCTTCTTCATTCTAATACTCACTTTTTAGTGTTTCCTTTTTAATTGGTCTCATGAAGATGTTTTAACCCAGAATATCTTGAGGATAACCGTGCTTCCAAAAGATACTTGTTGCAGATAGGAGAACTCATGCAGAATTTCCTCAAAAGAATAATTACGATAACACTAAAAATAATTGACACTGAGTTTGAATCTGTTGTAGGAAAGTGGATGCACCTTGAAACCATAGCGTGAACTGAAATAACTTAGACACAAACTTAACTATCACAAATCCAAAGTATAAAAATAAAGATGAAAATAACAGAGAATATAGGCAGAGAGAAGTTTCACAAAAGGGAGGAGACCAAGAAATAGATAGGAGAGAAAGGGGATTAAAAAAGAACTAAGACACACTGTGCACATGCACCAGCCCCACAGTGAGTGTCATGTGATCCCGGCACTCAGGAGGCTGAGGCGGGAGAATCGTTGTGAGTTCGAGACCAGCTACAAAGTGAGCTCAAGGCCAGCCTGAACTGCACAAGGAGACCCTGCCTCAAAAAAAAAAAAAAAAAAAATTAAAGGATAATAAAGTAATGGTCTTTATTCAATTCATTTTCAGTATGACCGAAAAAACAAAGAATTAGAAATATATTGGGCAGTTTTGATTGGGGTGATGAATACCTGAATTGGTGCTTTTTTAACTCAGCATGTATTTATTGAACATCTATTTTATGCCAAACACCATGCTAAGGGCTGTGCTGCACTTGATGATTTCAAAAGTGAATTCACAAGAAGCCCCAGTTGCCTAATGGATAAGGCATTGGCCTTCTAAAAATGAATTCACAGGTTTAGGAACTGTGATATAAATATTCTTGTATCATTTGTAAATTATTGAAAATGCGTTTCCTTTGAAAAATTGTAACAGTGCAAAGTAAACCCACAATGAGATCCTGAGAAACGCATTTCCTTTCTTCTGTTTATTCTACTGGGCAACTCTTATTTAAAAAAAAAAAAAAATTTTATCATAAGAAAACCAAGGGTTAAGAACCCTGTATATGATTAAGTATTGATAACGAGTAAGTTACGTAATTTTAAGCCATATAAAATTGTATCGGTTTTTCTTTCAGTGGTATATTTGTAGAAACTATGTAATGGTTATTTAGTACTGGCATACCAAAAACTAAAAGTGCCTTAAGGAGGTTTAGAGAGATGTGAAAAGAATAGGCAGAGAACATCCTCCTCACCTCATGAATCTTATCCCCTGCCCACATTCTGTGACTAAAGAGAAAGGGCTCATGAGTTAAAACTCGTTTTCTTCTGATTTAATAGTTATCTGACCCACAATAATTGATTGTTACATGATGACAGTAATGGCTAGTTTGAAAGGGTCAGAATTTTTGTACCTTGTACCTAGGAATACAATTGTTTAAAAATATTTTATATCCAAGTTGGGCATGGTAGTGCATGCTTATAATCTCAATACTCTGAGAAACTGGTAAATTTGAACCCAGCCCGGGCAACTTAGTAACTTAGCAAAGCCTTACTTCAAAACATAAAAAGGGCTTGGGATGTAGTTCAGCAGGAGGGGCCTGGGTTCAAACCCTGTACTGCCAAAAAAAAAAAAAAACCCCAAAAACACGATTTTTTAAAAGGGAGCCTTGAGTCCCTTTAAGCAACTGTTGTCTGAGAAGTCGTTCATTTAACTGCTCTTGGTCTACCGAAAAGATAATTGGAATAGTTATAATGTACACTAATGATAACATTAATTAGAAATATGTCACACAACTAAATCAATAGGATTTTGTTTCTTTTAAATGAAAATGATTACAGGTAGCTGGGTACAGTGGCGCATGCCTGTAATCCTAGCATATGAGAGACTGAGATGGTACAATCATTGGAGTTCAAAGCCAGCGTGAACTGCACAGTGAGACCCTGTCTCAAAGAAAAGAGAAAGACAGACAGACAGACAGACAAGGAAAGAAGGGAAGAAGGGAGGGAGGAAAGGAAAGAAAGCAATTGAGGAAAATGAAAACATCCAGATAGCGACCATTTGCGTTTCATCCATCTGGCTCATCTTTGGGAACTGAACAGACATTAACAGCAACAGCGGGTGTGATCCACCACACGCGGACTTAGGGACGGTGGCGCGTCACAGAGTGGGGGGCACAGCGGGGAGGGGCCATGCTGTGATTGCACTCATGATGGGAGCCATGTGTATTTTCTCTATGTGGAGGAAACATCCTATCAATTTATAGATAGAAAAGAAAGATTTAAGATCGAATCATAATTTGTTGAAATAGTAGAAGAAACAGTAATCATTCTCAAAATGAAACTTTAGTTCTTATTTTAAGTGTGTTTTATTTTTCTGTCAACTAGTTTTTGCATTCTTATCAGTGCCCGTATTTTGGTACTTTAGTGTAAGACAATTGTTCTTCATGCCTGAGGTTTTAGTTTATTCTGGAAGGCTTTTCATATTTCCAGAAGAATTCCTTGTTAAAATACTCTTACCTTTTCGATGTGGCTATCTCTTAAGCCATTATCAAATAACTCTCCAGTCCAAAATCAGTTATACTGGTAACTGTTATCTGCAAGGAATGGGGTTAATGTGCCTTGATTGGAAGGAGGGAAGGAAAAGGTATTCATTTATGGGCAACAGGAGGCAGACATTAACATAACGAATACTTTTATGGAAAAAGAATGATTCTTGTAATAAGTACTAGAGGAATTTTATTTTTATTTTGGATTTTTATGTTAAGGGAATGCTTTTTTGAGGAAATTATTTGAAGGATGAAGGATAGAGTTTTGTGAGGGTTGGGAAAGGTTGTTCTACTTCATGAGGCAGAGGTGGAGGCCTGGAGAAAAGATAGAATGAGTATGTGGCTTGGAGCAGTGAAGTACCACTCCTCACCTTCCCAAGCCCGGTGGTACTCTTGTTGTTGCTATTTTGGTTTTGAAGCAGTGGCGTTCTTTGCAGATGTATACAGTAGGGGCACAAGAACAAGGACTGCTCTAGTTGAGTGCTGCCCTGCTGTCACAGCTCCCATTCGTTCCCCTTGGCCTCCACCGCCCTTGAGATAGCACCACTGCACCCTTAGGACTCCACAGGGCTTTGGAGAGAAACCAGGTGGAATGGACTGGACTCAGGACAAAATGGGAAGTCACCAGAGTGTCAGTTTTACATAAAGGGACAGGAAGTGTTATATAACCACCTTTGATTCCAGGGCCACCCTATAGTATGGGCACCCTGACAGTTGCCACATTCCTGCTGATTAAGAAATCTTCATTAAAGCTATATATTATGACTTATGCTTAACATATTAGTTGCCCTTTTTATGCATGACTTTTTGACAGTGGTTTATAGTATAATGTAGATGCTTAGAAATGATTAAATGAAAGTGAAAGAACGTGTCAGATAGTTGAAGTGTCTCCAGAATCAAGTACCTTCTTTGGCCTCTTGCTAGTCTTTTGTAGTCATGTATGCCCCAGTGTTTAACACAGGTTTGAATAAATTGTAAGGTTGTGCCTTGTAGCCAGTGAACTCTTAGCTCAGTTGTATTTTAAAATGTTTAAATTTGGTGAAATTCAGCTTTGCAAATAATATATCAGGCTTTCAAGATTATATTGATCATGAGTCTGGTGACAGTGGTATAAGAAGCATTTTTTAACTTCTCAGTCTTTTTTAACTTTTTTAACTTCTCAGTCTTGGTTTTTAAGGATGTAGTCTATAACTTGGTGTGTGTTGGTTTTCACAGATAATTGAAATTTAAACATGCTCCTCTGTTGTGTTAATAGTCATTATATATTTTTTAAATGTTTCTTGAATTACTAAATTATTTTATTTTTAAAAATTTCTTTTTCAGTCTGATCTTGTGGATCAAAGTATATTTAATTTTATCCCAGAAGGGGAACACTCAGAGTTTTATAAAATGCTCTCTACCCACCTGCTGGAAAGTGATTCATTAACTCCTGAGTATTTAAAATGTAAGTAGCAGCTATAAAGCAGAAACCCAAACATTGCCTCTGATAGCATTATCTTTTACCTTTGAAAGCTAATGAAAAAGACATTCTTAATTAAAATACAACATCTTTCCATACCCTACTAGGAGCTTTTTAAATACTAAAAAAAATTATAAAATGGAGTTGTGTTCATAAAATCTGTTGCAAACTGTAATGAAATATCATCATGTTTATTATAATAAATGTGAATAGTTGTGCCACAGTTATGCCTTACATTGCACAGAAATGGAACCTGGCATATTTTTAATTTTTAAATATTATTGTATTTAATGAGAGAAAATGAATAGTCTCATTTTCCTCATTGTTAACTAATTGGGCACTCCAACTGTATAGGGATAATTTCAGTAGTTCTTTTAAAAATATTAAATAAAAAGAAAAGTTATTTATTAAGTTGAGTTTTAAAATCTTTTATTGGATATATCTAGTGTGCCAGGTACTTGTGTTATATTATTGAAAAGTACCAAGAATAGTGCAAAATAGTCCCTGTGGCCAAGAAACCCAAAGTATCATGGTATAATCAGACATCTATGCTTACTTGGGCAGGTCAGTTTGACTGGAGCCCTTCATTTTCCTCCCTGTTTTATGCTATGTTAAATTCAGAATTGTTACATCTCTTTTTGTCTGTTAGCTATTAGATACCTTTTACCATTTTTCCATGATTTTAAAATTCTATTTTTTCTAATAATGCCATTAAACACCTTAAAGTTTCTTTGTGTTAAATCCTCAAATTCTGTAGTGTACTAAGATTTGAGATATGTGTTCTTAGCACGTAGACATATAAAACTTACAAATGGAAGTTTGTATGTATGTATCTCTTTGATACAAATGGATAATCTTTCAGGAGGAGTTAAAACCTAGAGACTTGGAGAATCCATTTGGAGCTCTTTCCTTGTGTAATTGTTTATAATCAAGTTTACATGACATTGACCAGTAGGCCGCTCAAATCCAGTACTGAAGAGATTTCAGCTGTATATGATAGACTTAGAAGCCTGTTATATGCCTACATCATATTCAAAATCATGGGTCGAATGGCATTGCTTCAGTAATTGAGGTTAATATGTAAAGTAAGGAGAGAAGAATTGGGAAGTTGGGACCCTAAGAGATCTCAACAGGTGGACAGAGGAAAGAGTTGCCTTTAGGGGGCAGAGTTTTGATGTGGAGAACTTAAGCAAAGCCTCTGGTATACCGGGACACTGAGGCAGGAGGATCATAAGTTTAAGGCTAGTTTGGACAACTTGGGGACTTAGCAAGACCCTGTCTCAAAATAAGCAAAAGCTGTAGCTCAGTGTGAAGGCCCTGGTTTCAATCCACGGTAAAAACAAACAAAAAAACAGAATGCATCTGGCAGAAAGATAGACTTTAGGCTCCTGCTTCCAAAATTAGAGGTAAGGATAACAACATTATTTTTTTGACAAGAAAAAAATCTTAGTTGATGACTTGCTAGTGACTTAGTTAAACAACTGATGCATACAAGTTCTTATTCCACCAGAAAAAGTCTTTATGCCAAAAGAATAAACACAAGTTAAAACACAGGGGAAACTGCTTGGAAATTTCTGTAAGTCCTGTTGGCCAAAATGAAAATGAGGTGGTACAGATGATATGATTTTGGTTTAGAGAAGGAAGTGGAGTTATAAAGGGTACTGTTTCTCTATGGAATTTAATTTTTGTTTTTTACATAGTGGAGAGCCAGTGAAGAGTTGAGTGGCTTATGGGGAGAAAAAATGCCTAGGGTGGAAACTCTGGATAAAGGACCATACTGGGGACAGAAAGAAAAACTGTGTGATTGTTACAATAGATGTAAGGACAGAGAGGAAAGTAGGTGGGTGCTGAGTAAGCAAGCTCACTAAAACTTGGTGTTAGACCCTGCCGGCCACGTCTGGGAGGGTTTGGGGGGGATGGTGATGGTTGGATTTTGAACCTGTTGCACTGATGATGCTACCACGCACTGTGCTAATGAGAGAAGAGCTGGGGCTGGATGGAGTGAACAGAGGAGCTGCTAGTCCCGGAGGGTAGAAGGAGTGCGGTGACAGTGTTGGTCGAAGAGCAGTAGGTGAGGGAGGTTCAGAGGCGAGAATGTGGAGCACAGGGAGTAAACGTTGTTAGGTAGGTGCAAGACCTTTGGTGATTGTGCTGTACTGGGTTTGCTTAGTTGGAAAAAGTGGCTTAGGAGAGTTTCCTTGGTGGAATAAATACCAGGTCTTAGTGACAGATTCGTTTGGGGATTTGTAATGGGAACAGAAGATGCCAAATCAACATAAACAGAGGGTAGAGATACAGTTTCTCTACATGAGGCAAACGGGGACAGCCAACTTAGGAAGAAAGAGAATAAATTCACTTTGAGGTACTTTAAATTTAAATTACTGATAGGACCGACAAGTGGAAATGTCCTGAAAGCAAACAATAATATAAGACTTCATCTTACATAAAATGTTAGAGTTGAGCAGAGAGATGTAGGAGGTAATAAGCCAAGACTAATTTCTAAAATATGGCAAAGGATGAAGGTAAAAGGACCTCTGCCAAGCCTCAATTTAAAGATGGATTAGCAGAAGAGACAGGGATAGTCAGTAAGGTGGGAAGGCAAGTACATGGTATGGAAATAAAGTATGAATTTTAAGAACTAGAAAGTGAGGAAAAATTATTGAAATTGCCAATCCAAGTGTTAGTCCTCCTGAGTAGCTGTTGTAAAGGTGTGAGGATGAAGTCCGCAGTTCATGACATTAAGGGAATGAATTCACAGAAACCGGAGTACATACTGAAAGGATCTGTGACATGAAAAAGATTAGCATGATAGCTGTGTGTTTGAGATGGAAAACCTGAGTAAATTTAAAATAGTAAAAAATAAGGATCCAGAAAGGGGAATTTGTAGGTCCGGAAGGAGTGACAGGTGGCGTGGCCCTGGCCCTGGAGGAGGCGGAGAGACTGTCCGCAGTAGAGGTGGAGAAGCCAGCTGCAGCCTGGGAAGGAGAACCTTCCTTCAAAATGATTGTGAAGAAAGAGGAGGAAGGATAGCGGGCAGTGGAGAAGCAGTGAGTTGCTAAAGTAAGATGATTTTGTCTGTGAACTTTCATGACCAAGGAGAACATCTTTCACTGAAGACTTCAGAAAACATTATGGATTTCCCCAACTGTTATAATCTTTCTTCATGTGATACATCACACATATATGATTTTTTTTACCACCTTTCAGCAAAAAATCAGTTGGAATTCTGTTGCCATATGCTTCGAGGAACAATAGACCCAAAGGAGCCATCTACTTATGAATATGTGAGATTTATAGGAAATTTCAAATCTTTAAACAGTGGTGAGTTGAATTGCTTCTTTCAGTTTTCGCTTGGTGTTTCGCTAAGCTCTTCACCTAGATGTTCGCATATGAGTAAAACTAGGTTTTGCTGGAATTGCTGATGACCTGTATTTCCTTACTGTTCTAGTTTCTACTTCAGCACACAATGGCTTTGAAGGAACCATACAGCGTGCACATAGGCCCTCTTACGAAGACAGAGTTTGCTTTGTAGCTACTGTCAGGCTAGCTACCCCTCAGTTCATCAAGGTATGTTTCTAATTTTAATTGCTCAAAGGGAATTATATTCATACTCAGAATTGTCGTTATGTGACGTTTTGTTGTCTCTAGAATTTCTGGATCTCCCTGCAGACTTGAAGTAGTAGTGGCTGTGAGTCAGTGAGATACGCATGGGGAGGTGCTTTTGAAAGCATGAGTTCAGAAAGTACTTGTGAAGTATAACTTAAATTTGCACTTAACGATCGTTGCCCTGCTTCTGTGCAGAATTTAGGGTGCTTTTGTGTATTATTCACTGCCTTCACTAAAGGAAAAAAGTTTAAAAGCTATAAGTAATTTGAAATGCCCAGATATATTTTACTACTTACAGTTTACTTAAAATTTTCAAAATTTAAATGATATGGGTTTTTTTTCCCCTTGGGACCAACAAGCAAATGATTGATTTTTAAGGAGGTGGGAAAATGAAATACTAAATGGTGGATAGCAAGGCTAAGATTTAAAATTTGGGAGGCAGCATGGTGTAGGATGAAGTACCATTTTAGCAATTAGAAGTTCTTAAAACGTTACTTTGTTCTTGTTTTGTTTTTAGGAAATAATATCATGGCTAACATTGCAGCACGTATTATGTGCTGTACACTGTACATGCATGTTAATTTTTATAACAGCTATCTGAGTTAGATGCTGTTCCGATTTTACGCATTAGGAACCCGAGACTTAAGAGAAGCTAAGAAGTTGCTTGCCCAAAGTGTGACCTGTGAAGTGATTGAACTGGGACTTGATTCTGATTTTTTTCCTTAGTGCCTCAGCTCTTCACTGTTACATTATGGTGCAGAGGGCCCTTAATGACACGGACTGGAGCTGTGATGCCGTGTTCAGTGTGACCAGAATCCAGGGTTCCTTTAGGTAGACAGGGTGGAGATACGGGAAAGTAAGGCCAGGAGAGCAATGGCTGGCTGCCCTGTTGAAGACTCCCTTATGTGTTTATGGGCCATTTGTATTTCTTCCCAGGAGTGGCTGTTCATTTCAGTTGCCAGTTTTTTGACTGTTTCGTTGGGGGGGGGTCTAATTTTTTTTTTTTGCATTCTCAATATATTCTAGATATCAGTGCTCTGAGTTGTAGCTGGCAAAAATTTTCCCCTTCTCTAGGTTGTCTCTTTACCCTGTTAGTTGTGTCCTTTGCTGTGCAGATGCTTTTTAACTTGCTAGGATCCCATTTGTTAACTCTTGCTGTTATTTCTTGTGCGGTTGGGGTCCTATTCAGAAAGTACTTTCTTACACCTGTGACTTCAGGGGTTTTACTGTCAAGTGTTTCTGTTTTAACACGTAGATCTTTGATTGATTTTTAAGGCAATCGTCAAGAAAGCAAATAAAAAGTATTGAGAGGTGGTGGTGAAAAAGGAGCTCTCCTCCTACACTGTTGGTGGGAGTGTAAACTAGTACAACTATTGTGGAAGTCAGTATAATTCCTGAGAAAACTAAAACCAGAAGTTCCATTCAACCCAGTCTTCCCCCTATTTTCCTGAAAGTGTTGAAGTATTTTCCAGAAAGAGTTAAAGACATAGTATTACAGTGATGCATACATACCTGTGTTTATAGCAGCACAATTCATTATAGCCAAATCTTGCAAGTAGCATATATGTTCAACAGCAGATAAATGGATAAAGAAAATACGGTACTGCTGGGCATGGTGGTGCACGCCTGTAATCCCAGCACTCCGGAGGCTGAGGCAGGAGGATCCTTGCAAGTTCGAGACCAGCCTGGGCTACAAAGTGAGCTCAAGGCCAGCCTGAACTGCATAGCGAAACCCTGTCTCAAAAAGTCAAAGAAAATGTGGTACTGTAAGAAGAGTGGATTCAAACCTTTTGTAGGGAATCAGGTGGTCCTTGGAGACGTGTTAAGTGAAATAAATCAAACCCACAAAGTTAAATATGATATGGTTTATTTCAAAGTATAAATAATGAGCAAAATAAAGGTATCTGTAAGGATAGATACAAGGAAAGAACGAGATAGATCTGCTACAAGTAGAAGCGGGACCAGGAGATGAAGAGAAGGGGCAGTGTGAGAAAAGGATTAGAGTGTATCATGTGCATGTATCAAATCCTGCAATGGAAGCAGTCACTGTGTAGTACAAACATGTTACTAAATACGGTAAAAGAAAAAAAAAAGGCTGGACATGAAATTTGTTTCCTTCTCTGTGAAAAGAACCATAGGTTTTTAAAAGTGAAATCATGTCGTCATATTTAAGTAACATGTAGAATGAGAAGTACTTACTGTGAAGACTGCATTTTAGTGTTACTGCAGCATTTAAACTTTTATTTTTAATTTGTTTTGTGGAAGATGGTGCTAGAACAGAGAGCTTTGTGTATGTTAGGCTAATACTGTACTGCTCGGCCATATCCCTAGCCCACCATATTTTTTAGTACTAGGAAATTAAAAGGTATTAAAATGTATTAATGTAATAGTCACCTACTTTAATAATGATCCCCACTCCACCCCCATACTGGATATTAAACAAAGGGCCTTTGTACTGAGCTCCATCCCCAGGCCTTTTGTTAATGTTTTAATTTGGGGACAGTGTCTCGCTAAATTGCCCAGGCTGGACTTGGCAGTCCTCCTGACTATACCTCCCGGAGTGCTGAGATTACAGGTGGGCCCTAATAATATTTAGGAGTCTTCTAAGAACTGGGAAATATCTTTAAATTTTAATTGTTAATTTATTTGCAGGAAATGTGTACTGTTGAAGAACCTAATGAAGAATTTACATCTAGACATAGTTTAGAATGGAAGTTTCTGTTTCTAGATCACAGGTAACTTCACTTTTAAATTTCATGAAATAATAATTATATGATTCTTCAAACTATAGGCTTTTAAGGACAACTTTTTTTTCTAATCAGAACTTTCAAATCCCTTATCTGTTTTTCAAAAAATAAAGCCCACTCAAATTTACTTATATTTGTAATGTTTCTTATAGAAAAATTACAATCTTGATTGTTTTTATTATGTAATTCAGGGCACCACCAATAATAGGATATTTGCCATTTGAAGTTCTGGGAACATCAGGCTATGATTACTATCATGTGGATGACCTAGAAAATCTGGCAAAATGTCATGAACACTGTAAGTAGATTTTAATATTTTTGGTGATAATATTTTTTTTGAAATCATTTAAACAAAAATTTTGTCCTATTAATGACAGGCAGTAAAATACAGACTTATAACCATTTTTATAAATATGTAAAATAGAAACAAGTTTAACTTAAATTGTATGTCAAAATACTCCAGTAAATTTTAAAAATGAAAAGTTTCCCAAATTAATTTAACCACAGAACTCATTTTTTCCTTTAATATCTATTAAAAATGACTTCAGAATTTAAGAGCTATAGAATGCTTTGTGAAATACTATACTTAACAGCTACTTCAAACAGTAAAGTTACTCTGATTTTGGTTAAGGTTTAAAATTAAATGCCTCAAAGGTATACCTCACAGTATCTGTGGGGGAAAATCTCAGATATTACTATTTACTGCTGTCACCATTAGTATGTTCAGGGAGGAGGAAGCCAGCAGTGTGAACCTTTGTGTATTTGGAAGTGTTCTGTGTATGAAAAGTGTGAAACCAACAGTAACAAACTATAAAGTTGGCTACTGTGTAAGCCAAGTACAGGGGCACATGCCTGTACTCCCAGCAGTGTGGGAGGCTGAGGCAGGAGGATTGCAAGTGCAAGCCCAGCCAGGGCAACTGAGCAACTTAGCATGACTGCCTCAAAATTAAGAAAAAAAAAAAAAATTAAAAGGCTGAGGAGATAGCCCAGTGCAAAGGCCCTGAGTTCAATCCATAGTACTGGGGGAAAAATCTTTGATACTATAGAAGATCTGATAATTGCCTGGGATCTTAAACTAGGTCTGAAGAATAGCATTTTCTTAAAATTTATGTTTTTGAAATGCCAGAATACATGTTGCATTATAGATTTAAATATAAATGATCAGTTTTAGTTAAAAAAAGATTCTTCATAATTAAATACTGATTAAAGAAAATTTTTTTTTCTTTTTAGTAATGCAATATGGGAAAGGTAAATCATGTTACTATAGGTTCCTGACCAAAGGACAACAGTGGATTTGGCTTCAAACTCATTATTATATCACTTACCATCAGTGGAACTCGAGGCCAGAGTTTATCGTTTGCACGCACACTGTAGTGAGGTAATACGTCTCATGAGAATTTCTGAAGTATGCTAATACCCTGTTAAGTGATTTTGACACTGTGATTTTAATTCATGACTTAACTACAAAGTAATCTTTTTTCAGTTTGTAATATATCCTTTCACATATTATTAAATTTACGTGTAGGTATTATATAGAAATATAATACAGGTAGTAGGCAGATATATACTTGATATGTTTTATGTTTTACAGCAGAAGCTGTATTGTCCCTTATATAACAAACTCAGTCATGCAGAGAGAAAACTGCATCAGATAAACGTACTCTTCCTTTGTTTCTTCTTAACTTACCTGTTACGTAGTTGTGGAATATTTATAGTAGCATGTAAAACTTACAGATGCCCAGAAAAATGCAAATTGGATTAAGGTAGTACCCTGTAGAAATATTTTAGGTTTGTGTAGCATATAGAAAATAGTCTGGAATTCGTGATGAACAAGGGAGACACTAATGAACACTGACTTGTTGCAGCTCCTCAGTATTTTTAAATAAATAAATAACCAAACACTAAAGTTTGACTCTTTCCATTCGCAGTTATGCAGAAGTAAGGGCTGAAAGAAGACGAGAGCTTGGTATTGAAGAGTCTCTGCCTGAGACAGCTGCTGACAAAGTGTGTTTCTTAGTCTTTTTTAAAAAATGTATTTAATTTATCCCCCTGTGAAACACTGAACAATTGATAGGATTATTATTTAAATACTTCATTTTTTCAGTTGTGACAAGGATATGATTATACTTTACTATTTGGTTGTTTTTATTTTTAATTTAAATTCTTATTTGCTTCTAAGAAAGAATTGAACACCCTGACATTTAGCAATAATCAGGTGAGAGATACATGTAATCTCAGATTAATAAGTACCATTTTTTCTGGTCCATAATATGCTAGGCACTGGCTAGGTTCTTTATGAGTTATGAAATATGATTTACTCCCTGGTAGGGAATGTCCCCAGTTAGAAAACGTTGGAACTGACCTCCCTAAAGACATGCTGGGAAATTACAGTGGGAATTTGAACTCTGGTTCCTTTTTATTCTGTCCTATAGAAATAGTGTAGGTTGTCTATTGCTGTGTGACAGATGACTCCAAAATGGTGATGTAAAACAGCACACATCTATCGTCTGATAGTTAATGTAGGCTGGGGATCCAGGCACAGTTCAGCTGGACTGTCTGCTGCTGGATCCATAACGAGGGCTACAGGGAAGGTGTCACTGGGGACAAGAGTTGTCTCGGTGTTCAGCTGGGGCAGAATCTATTTCTGTCCCACTTAGTGATTTTCGGCTCATCTTGTTCACTCTAGGCAGTTACAAAGAGGGCCTTGGTTTCTTGATGGCAGAGGCCGCCCACTCCCTGTCTTTCTAGGTCGCTCCTTCCAACAGAGAAAACGCAGGAAAATTCAAAGAGAGAGAGTGCCAGTAAAATGGGTGTTTGTTTTTGTTTTTTAGGATGAGTTAAATAATATCATGTTTTTATACAAGTGAGAATGACCTGATGGGGAAGGAGGCGGTGATGAGGGGTGAGGGAGAAGTGGAGCGTGAGGGCGGCGTGAGAAGGTGGGCCGAGCTCAGAAGTGCAGGAACTGGCTTCAGTGGGGGACGCGCTGCTCTGCTGCAGCAGGACAACTCTCACTCACCCTCTCTGACTTTGTGAGGCCCTAAGATTACAAACTTTTTGTATCAGAAATCAGAAGAATAGTGTTTTATGACACGAGAGGTATAGCGCATTTAAATGCCAGTGTCACAAGTAACATAGCCATACTCAACTGTTCAAATATTGCCTGTAAGTCACATTTGTGTTGCAACTGCAGAATTGAATAGTTGTGACAGATCCTAAAAGTTGGACTCTGAAGGAGCCAGTAGTACAGAAAGATTTGAATGATCCATAATTTATAGCAACCCGCGGAAAGGTAATGAGAATATCATAGTCACACTCCCCTTGTGTCCTTTCCTCCTCCTGACCCATCATAAATCTGTGTTTCATTACTGTAGCCGTACATTTATCTTCAACTCCTAGCTCCCCTCTCCTTTCCCTTGGCAAAATCTCATGCCAAGTTAACCCAGTAGTGGGTCAGTAGGTAGAGTATTAGGAGCTTCTGGGAGAACTGAGTATAACAGAAGCCAGTTACCACCTCAGTGTCAGGTTGGGAAAGTTGCTAAAGGTTTGAGAAAAAAAGCAAAAAGTGCTAAATGGTGTGTAAGAGAGTAGGGGAGAGAGGGTGTTGTGGGGAACTACAGTGGGTTTGGGAGGCAGTTTAAGAGCCGTGCACTTTTATAGCGTGAGTAATACGAAGCAAGGCTGAAAGTTGAGAGAGGGAGACAGATTTAAGAACAGTGGAAAAAGGATGGGATGATTGTGAGAAGTAGGACAGTGATGCGACCAAAAACATGTAACAGTGTGATCAGAAACGTTCAACAGCATTGAATGTCCATGTGAAGTTGGTAATCACTTCAGGGAGGCTGCAGTTCTTTCCAGTGGGGCCCTAAACAAGTGAGTTAGAAACACAGGGAAGTATGGCTGAAGTGGCTCTTAATTGTTACTGCTAGAAGGGCTGCAGTGTTGTTGGTGACAAGACAGAGAGTGAGTGAGGCAGAGTTAGGAGGAAAGAGGACTGGACGCGAGCTCTTAGCAAGCGGAGGGGCCACAGGCAGGCCCTGGAGCATTTGCCCAGAGCCTGACATTGGAGAGGAAGATCAGAGATGGGGTGGAGAAGATTCTGAGTAGTCAGACGCTGGTTTCCAGAGGTGCGTACAGTACTTTGTGTACAAAGTGTTGTCTTTATTCTGCTTTTTTTAGACTTTCCGTTGATGGTAAAAACACACGTAACAAAATTCCCTTTCAAGGGTACAGTACAGAGGGGAGGTAAAAAGAATTGAACACTTACATACCAAGTCCCCACAGTGGATGTAATCACTGTGCACTGCACACGTGTGTAAACAGGAGGGTACAACTCACTGTCACTAAGTGCATTCCCGCCGTTGAACTCCGGTCATCACTGCCCATGCCCAGAACTGCGTAATCTTCTCACAGTGTAACACCATACACACTAAAAGCTCTTCATCCCCCTCTCCTTCAGCTCCGGGTAACCACCTTTTCACTTCGTGATTTTGAATTTGACTACTATACATAACCTCATAAAATTGGAACTATACAGTATCTCCTTTCATAACATGCTTATTTCACTTGACATAATGTTCTCTTGGTTCATCAGTAACGTGTTAGAATTCTCCTTTTTTTAAAACTAGATAATATTCCATTCTATGCATATACCACATTTTGCTTATCTGTTCATCCATCAACAGATTCTTGGGTTATTTTCACCACTTGGTCATTATGAGCAATGACTGTGAACCCTACTGTACAGATAACTGTCGGAGTCCCTGCTTCCCTCTCTTTTGGATATATGCTCACGTACCATAATTCTGTATTTAATTTTTGGAGTAACTGCCATACTATTTTCCAAAGTCTCTGTATCTTTTTTATCCCCAAGACAGAAGAGTTTTAGTTTCTTCACAACCTTGGCAATACAGCTGTTTTTTATTTTGCTTCATTTTTGTTTATATAACAGCCATTCTAATGGGTATGAGGTCAGACCTCATTGTTGTTATGACTTATATTTCCCCTATCAGTGAGGTTGAGCATCTTTTCATGTGTTCAGTGGTCATTTGCGATCTTTTTTGGAGAAAAGTTTATTTTATCCTTCATCTATTTTTAAATTAGGTTGTTTTTCATTGTTCAGGTATAGGACTTCTTTATATATCCTAGATATTAAGTCCTTAGTAGACGTAAGATTTACAAATATTTCCTGCTACTCTGGGATTACTTTTTAACTTTTGATAGTGTCATTTGATACACAAATTTTAATTTTGATGAAGCCTAGTTTATTGGCAAATGTGATGTTGTGAGACCTTTGGCGTGATGTTTTTCAACAGTGTTGTAGTTGTTAATAGGTCTTTGATCCATTTTGAGTGAATTTTTATATATGGTGTAAGATACTCCAGTCCTTCTGCTGTTTTTTTAAAATAGAGAATGAAGCCAGAACTTCTGTATTATTTTTAAAAAGTTTTCATTTCTTTACCTATTATATTCTTTCCCTTATTATAGGTAAAAACTGAATTTTTGTATTTTTTATTGTATTTTTTGGTTAGCAAGAATTACTACTAATTTAAGAGCTCTAAACTGAACCACAAGAAAACATTTATTTTTTTCTGCCTCTTAGAGCCAAGATTCTGGGTCTGATAATCGAATAAACACAGTCAGTCTCAAGGAAGCATTAGAAAGGTTTGATCATAGCCCAACCCCTTCTGCCTCTTCCCGGAGTTCAAGAAAATCATCTCACACAGCAGTCTCAGACCCTTCCTGTGAGTACTTCAGCTGGAAAGTAGACTTCTGTTAAACAGAGTACTTCTAAATGGTTTGTGTTAACTCAGACCGGAATTTTTGGTAAAATACTTTAAAAGTATAAGTAAAATAAATTGTAAAGAAATTTATACAATTTTGAAGTGGATAAACCTTTCCACTGGGTAAGAGGCAGATTGTTTATCTTTAACAAACAATTAATGTTACCAGGTGATCTTATAAAACATTTAGGTGGCAAAAGCTGGGTGTGGTGGTGCACGTCTGTAATCCCAGCACTCAGGAGGTTGAGGCAGGATCATAGCAAGTTGAAGACCAGCCTGGGCTACAAAGTGAGCTCAAGGCCAGTCTGAACTGCATGGCAAGACCTTGTCTCAAAAAGACCAAAAAAAAAAAATGTAAGTGGTAATGTTATCTTTAACCATTCTTCAAAAAGAAAGTGAAATTCTTTTTTACTGTAGAGGCTGCTCTGTGAAAGTCTTTTAGGGCCTAATTTTATGAAGACTTGCATAGTAGTCACAAAGTTACATTTGGCCCTCTGTATGTGGGTTCCTGTCTGTAGCGTCAGCGAACCATATATAGAGCTCTAAGACTCCAAAAATGCTGCGGCTGCACTGAGCAAGTGCAGGCTCTTGTTCTTCTCGTTGTTCCCTTACTCAGTACATTGTAACATTTATTTACACTGCTGTAGGAACTATGTAAGAATAGAGATGATTTGAAGGAGGATGTGCATAGATTATATGCAAATACTGTGCCATTTGATATAAGGGACTTGGGCATCTGCAGATTTTGGTATTCACAGGGACCTTGGAACCAATCCACTACAGATATAGAGAGAGTGAAGAACTACAGTTACTATATTTAAATTAAGTCTTTCAACTTTTTCTTTGTTCTTAAAAGATAGAATCAAAATTAATCTTATCATGCATTTTACTTTTATTGAGTAATTTAGAAAAGTAACTCGAAGTCCATTTTTATTCACTGCACTAGATTTTGAAAGTGATCTTTGAAAACTGTGTTTACAAGTGTTAACGCTACTCTGTTTTCATTGGCTGACTTCAGCAACACCAACAAAGATCCCCACGGACACCAGCACTCCTCCGAGACAGCATTTACCAGCCCATGAGAAGATGGCGCAAAGGAGATCGTCGTTTAGTAGTCAGGTGAGCGACTTAGTCAATATTCTTCAGGGGAAACAGAGATTGACTAAAGGGAAACATTATCTAAATTTTAAGAAATTCATGGATTACTGCTTTCAATAAAAATCCAAATAGTGGCTATATGACACTTCCTCAAATATCTCTTATTTGTGAAGTGGTTGTCATACAGTTTTTTTACTGTTTTTCAGGTAAAATGTTGAAGATTTTCTGCATGAAAAACTGATAATTGAGAGCTGTTTTATATCTTAAATTCATATACTCTTTGTCTTTTGTTAAGTCCAGCCACCTTTTATTTAGAGCTCTTGGTCAGTACTCTGACAGATACACTGGAGGATAAAACTTGGATAAAGAACAGATCCTTCCAGTATCAAGAGGGAGACATAGCTGTCCTCAGCTAACGAAAGTAGGAAGCAAATTCTAAGTGTAGTGATAAACATACCATCTCTCTGTTTCTGGTGGATGTAAAAACATTACTTCAGTAATTTTAGTTGTTTATTTTTCTTCTAGTCCATAAATTCCCAGTCTGTTGGTCCTTCATTAACACAGCCAGTGATGTCTCAAACTGCAAATTTACCAGTTCCACAAGGCATGTCTCAGGTATTTTTTTTTTTGTTTGTTTTAGTTGAGTATTTACAAATGATAGGTTGCTTTTCAGCTGAATAGTTATGTACATAGTTGTATATATTTTTATATATGTATAATTATAGTATAGTGGATCTTAAATAGAGACATTAACAGTTCATTTTATTCTTTCTATGGATATTGGAAGAATTAACTTTATTCATTTATTCATGTAAGTGTCAACAATATTTGCAATATCTATATTAAGAGGCAATGAGTAAACAACATATGACTATCATACCACATTCCCTGGTCTGTGCCCATCATATGGACCTTTAATGCAGCCTGAGAAAGGGAAGGAAAACTTCCCAGGAAAGCATTTTGCCTGGCCCGAGTTCCAGAGAAAGCCTAAGTGTAGCAATCAGGAAGACAGAGGTGAATAAATTCAAAGGCAGTTCTTCCATCACAGCTTCTCAACTTGTCATCTGTGACTCGTCCAGTACCTCCAAGGCACTAACAGCACTGTTGAGCCGTCACATCACCTCTTTGGCTCTTCTCGTTTTTGTCTCTTGTGGGACTGAGGGTCAAACGCAGGGCCTTGTACATAAAAGGAAAGTGCTTGGCCACCGAGTACGTCCCCCGCTGCTCCCGCTGCTCCATGTGGCTTAAATAGCTAAACTTCGTAGTCCCGGTTCCTAGTAATAGACTGCCATGTAAGGTGTTTATTAAGGCACCCTAGTATTAATTATTATATTTAGGTGCAACAGTTTTTAATCAGCAGGAGGCATCAAATTCTAATTACTTCGACATATTAACAGACATTATATGTAAATATTTAGACATACTTTCAATATTATTCTTTAACCTCAGGATACTGATTAAACATTACATTTTATTGGGGGTACTTTTGTGAAATAAACATACACTATGTCAAAAATTTTAATAAGCATTCGGATCTCACATTTCATTCATAGTAAACACTTCTTTGTTCTGCGGTTTTGTTTCCTGTTTTCTGATCTTGTGTTCTGTGTTTATTTCTATTTTCTTGTTTCTATTTAACAGAAATCCTTTAAATGGTGACAACATGTTTACCTACAGATTCGGATAACTATTTAGAAGGCCTGAGAGAGAATTGAGGCACTAATTTATATTTTCTCAAACCCGGTAGAATAATATATGATATTGCCTTGTTTCAACTTCAGAACTAAAGTTGTATACTTTGAAAACTACTGCTCTGTACCCTTAACACAGACTTCTGAAGAGAGCATAAGAAAGCGTGGGGGAGTTGGTCTTACTTTAGGGTACTGCAGTGTATATTTAGGGTACATTAAAATGAAACTGAGGGTGTCATATAGTTAATAAATACAAAATCCACCAAAAAATGTGTATGTCAGGAAAATTAAAACTTAGGTATTTTAATAGTAAATTAATGAAACATCTGGAGAATGATATGAGTTACCTTTGGCCTCTGCAATTACAACAGATGCTCATGTACACAGAACACGTTTAGGGATCACAGAATCAGATATGAATTAATCCCAGGTTCAGGCTACATTCTCATTTGTAAAGAGTAGAAATGAAAGTAAGAGGTTACGAAACTTGTCCTAGTGAGTGACTGAGCCCCAGGGTATGAGCTCAGTCTTCTGACTTGGTGGGGGTGACCAGCCAAGCTACAGTCAGAAATCACAAGCGTGCCAGACATGCGAGGAGAGACACTATGGGAATTTGTTGGGCTGAGAGCAGGAAGGAGATCCTGGAGAGCATAGGACGGGGAGCTGTAGAGAACAGGTACTGACTGTGAGCCACCAGGGCAGTGCCTAAGGAAGGGGCAACCTTGGAAGACCCCAGCCTCTGTCACTTGTCCCCTATGCCAGGCTCATATTCAGATCTCTGGGGCCAGGTAAGATCCAGAAGCTCACTGACTCCATACCTCAAAAGAGTAGAAAGTCGCCTGTCTGTGTGCTGGTAAGACCCACTGTGAAGCTGCCCACGGGCGCCCCTGACGTCCCAGAGAGAAGGAAGTGAGCTTCCTTGGCAGTATCCCTCCAGCGCCCTCTGCTGACTACCAGCCTACTGTCTAAGGAGGAGTGTTTCTGAGTTCTAGGTCCAGGGCCCCACAGCAGCTCAGGGATGGGCCGGTCAGAAGCTGAGAGGCAGCACAGCCGCTGCCTGCATTGTTAGCTCGTGATGCACTGCTGGCTTCAACACTGCACTGTACATGAAATCAGTCACTTTAAATAAGTCACACTTTGCACATGTGGTGTTTCAGTTTCAGTTTTCAGCTCAGTTAGGAGCCATGCAGCATCTGAAAGACCAGCTGGAGCAGCGGACACGGATGATAGAAGCAAACATTCATCGGCAACAAGAAGAACTAAGGAAAATCCAAGAACAGCTTCAGATGGTCCACGGTCAAGGGTTGCAGGTAATTTTTATATTTGAGCACACAGTATCCCTTTTGCATTTTGGTTTCCTAGAAAACTGGTGTTTTTCTTGTACATACAAATTGTATAAAATATCTGGCTTAAACTTGGTACTTTCATACATACAACATATGTTGATCTTACCCATCCCCTGCTCTCCTCCATTACCTCCACCCTCATTCTGATCCTTTAGAAACTGACTTTTTGAAAAAATGAAAATCAGGTGCATTTCACTAGTTCAGTTCAGCTCAGCTCAGTAAATACCCATTGGTTACCTGCACAAATACTAATTCTAAGAATAGTTCCACTAACATCCTTATTTTCTTTGAGATTAATGAAGTCCTAATTTTAGTAAGCTCAGATCTATAATATAAAAATTACTTTTTACAGTAGCTTAGTAGGTAGGATTCATATTCATCTGACTCAACCAACCAAGAAGACCACTCTAAGAGAAGTAAGCACTGCTTTTGTCTACTGTCATAATGGTGAATGACATGATACAGACCTGCCAGTCCACAGACCTCTGGGCAGCACTGAGGTGCAATTGCTGACAATTGGGAACACGCTAGGGATGACGGGAGAGTGAAATTTCCTATTATTCAGTAATTATTGCTAGTTCTCCACTCAAAAGAAGCTAATGGACTTGTTATTTGCCTTCTAATTTGAAACTTCACTTTGCTTACTTTCTTTTAATGTTATCACTATTTTTAAAAAGTCACTTAGGACTAGAGATGTATCCCAAGGGTAGTCTTGCCTAAGATGTTCTAGGCTGAGTTTAATTCCCAACACTACCAAAAAATATTAAATGTAATCTTTATTTTCAAAGATGTTTTTCCAGCAGTCAAACCCTGGATTGAATTTTGGTTCTGTTCAACTTTCTTCTGGAAACTCATCTAATATCCAGCCGCTCACACCCGTCAATATGCAAGGCCAGGTCGTTCCTGCCAACCAGGTTCAGAGTGGGATGAGCGCTGTGCACATTGGCACAGGCCAGCACCTGGTCCAGCAGCAGAGTTTACAGAGCACATCCACTCAGGTAATGCTTTCAAGGACAGTTGGCCCTGGAGTAGTGTACAAACTGAAAATGAGAACACATAGTATTGAAATATTGAGCTGGGCATAGCGGCGCACGCCTATAATCGCAGCTCTTGGGAGGCTGAGGCAGGAGGATTACCATGAGTTTGAGGCCAGCCTGATCTACATAGTGAGTTCAAGGCCAACCTGGACTATAGAAGAAGACCTCGTCTCAAAAATGTAAAAAAAAAAATTGAAATATTAAAGTATTTTTTTGAAAAATTGTTAGCGTTAAATATTTTTAGTATTTTGACATTAAAATAATTTTGCAGTTTAAGGATCTAGTCTAATAATTACAACGGGATATTGTAATTTATAGACTCCTTCTTTATGCTAGAAAGTTACGGCTTACAAATGAAGTGGACCAGGGGACGTCACCACATATGCAAATGCAAGGCCGGCAGGGGGGGTGATGCTTTAACACATCGTGATGGGGCCGGAATCCATGTCTCACTGCCAGGCAGCTTGAGCCGCTGGTTGTACATCCACGACTGCCCCATACATGACTGTACCACCTTTGCCACTAGTCCTGCAAGCCCTGATGGGACAGTCATTGCCTGTGCCAACAGGGGGTCAAGTCGGGGGTGTTAATAAACACTGCAGAAAACTCTGGTAATTACTGTACATCTGTGACTGTAAATGAGAAACAAAAATACCCAATCTTTGATAACTCACTTCGGGCATTTAACATAAGAGTAACAGCAGATATACACAAATCACGATCAGGTCACACTCCTAGAATCACAGCTTCCCATGGAGCAAGGAATTGAAGACTAATTCATTCTCAGCTACTACAAATCATTTCTTTGTTTTTCTGTTGTTTTATTTGTAAGAGAAGAGAGATTTAATTTTGGCTCAAAACTTGCTCCTTTGGGAATAGAGTTCCTTGACCCTGTTTAGTTAGGCAGCAGCTGTGTGCACTGTGAATGGTAGGAGCAAGTGTCTGGGTAACTCTGTCTAGTAAATCTCTCGGTTAAACCTTCTCTTTTCTGGCAGAGTCAACAGAGTGTACTGAGTGGGCACAGTCAGCAAACGGCTCTTCCCAGTCAGACGCAGAGCACTCTCACAGCCCCTCTGTACAACACCATGGTGATTTCTCAGCCTGCAGCCGGGAGCATGGTGCAGATCCCGTCCAGTGTGTCCCAGAACAGCACCCAGAGTGCCGCGGCAGCCACCTTCACTCAGGACAGACAGATAAGGTAGCTGTCATACTGCAGTTCTCATTTTCAGAGCTGTAAAGTCATTGGTTAAAAGCAATAATCTGTGCCTAGGGATATGTTCAGTACTAAAGCACTTACCTTGCATGCACAAGGTCCTGAATTCAATTCCCAGCACTGCCAAAAAAAGGAATAATCTGATTTTTGAATTTCTTGCTTACTATAGCCATTGTCATTTTGATCTCATTAAATTTGAAGTCAGAACACAAATCTTTTGTTTAAAGACTTTACAATAAAAGAATAGCTACACATTTTATTTCTTGTCCAATAATGAGTTACCAAATACGATAGAATCCATGTTCTTTAGCACATTGGTATACAAGGCCCATGACAGGCATTGTGGCACTCTGAAACTTTTTTCAATACAGATGTATGTTGAAGGGTACAATTTTGTTACTTTTTCTGCACACCTGGTTTTTTTTTTGAGAGAGAGAGAGCAAAGATATGTGAGCAAACATTTGAAGCTGACAGCATAGTCCTTTTCTCAAGAAGGGCAGACCAGTGGAAGCACTAGGAAGGTAGGGAGTGAGTCATTAGTACTGCGGGGAGCACTCTGTCAGTAATTACATTCCTTCAGAGGAGGAAGGAGGCCCTTTTGGGGATTGAGGCAAGCAGGTGAAGAGAGGAGCAAGCTCAGGCAAGAAAGCATCACTGAGGAGGAAGTACTTGGGCTTGGGGTCATAGCACTCTAGGCAGTGCAAGAGTGTTTGCAAAGCCGCAGAAATGTGAGTTGAACTGCATAGGTGAGAGGAGTCTTTTGGTACCACACACAGATGGATGAAGTACTCTCCCATGTGTCGGTGAATGGTTGAACAGTTCAGATACTCATTTTGTTTAAGTTGACAGAGAAATTGGCACTTGGTACTTCTGTGACTAAATACTTTGTAAACATCACTCACTTGAACTTTCTTTATATGGACATTTTTATTTTGTTTCTTTGTTTTTGGTTGTTTGAGGAGCTTTTTGCACTTAAGCATTTCAAGCATAAAATATGGTATTTTATTTCAAGATCTGGCATGGATCCAAAGCACTTATTTTAGGGCTGGGACGTTAGATCAGTGATACAGCACTTAAGTAGCATGCAAGAGACCTGGGGTTTAGGCCTCAGCACAGCACATAAAAGTACACATTTGTATGGTGCTAAGTTTACTATTGTTAGGTACTTTAATAGTTTCTACTGCAGTTACAGCAGGCTACAGTACATCTCAGTGTTCTTGCTAACATGGCCAATGTTGGAAACAAACTTCATCTCGCAGAAAAGGCAAACTGAAATATCATTTCCTGAAGAGAAAATGGTTTCTTCTTGTGGTTTTGGTTTGTATTTCCCTAATGATTAGTGATGTTGGTACCTTTTCACATTTATTGGCCCTTGGTATGTCTCTTTCTTAGACAAATACCTATCCAGCTTGATCTCTATCAAATTTTAAAATGGCTGATTAATTATAATACTTACTCATGTGTTACAGTTATGTTACAATAATCAGATGTGTTAGATACATGATTTGCAAACATTTTCTCCCATTAGTAGGTTACTTTACTGTGTTGATTTTGTCCTCTGATGCCCAAGTTTTTAATTTGGCACAGTCTGTTTTATCCATTTTATTTTGTCACTTGTATTTTTGTTGTCAACGCAGTCATTGCCCTGTCTGTTGTCAAGAAACTTTTCTCTTATTTTCTTCAGAGTTGATAGTTTCAGCTGTAATATTTAGGTTAATTTTGAATTCGTTTCTGTATCTGATGGAAGAGTCCAACTTCATTCTTTTGAATGTCAATGTTTTAAAGTTCAGTTTCTGTTACTCTTGTGGTTTTGTTGCCATGTGTTAGTTTTGCTACATACATATTTCATTTTGCTGATATCCCATAGAGAACCCTTAAAGACAGAAACAAGTGGGCCCAAGCGCCTGCCTGGCAAGTACAAGGTCCTAAGTTCAATTCCCGGTACCCAAAAAAAAAAAAAAAAAAAAAAAAGGAAACAGAACAGGAATGTATAGCTTGTATAAAGCTAAACTAGGATTATCACTGGGTATTATTTTAGATAAATGTCCAGAGCACTATACTGTATACTTTGCACTTTTGACTTTATTTCTCTTCTTTCTTTCCTCTAACAGATTTTCTCAAGGTCAGCAACTTGTGACCAAATTAGTGACTGCTCCCGTAGCTTGTGGGGCGGTCATGGTACCTAGTACTATGCTCATGGGTCAGGTGGTGACTGCCTATCCTACTTTCGCCACACAACAGCAGCAGACGCAGACACTGTCAGTAAGCCAGCAGCAGCAGCAGCAGCAGCAACAACAACAGCAGCAGCAGCAGCAGCAGCAGAGTACCCCGGAGCAGCAGCTTCCTTCAGTCCCGCAACCATCTCAGGCTCAGCTGACCCAACCACCACAGCAGTTTTTACAGGTGATTCTCCCCAGGAGAAGCTGTCTCACATCCGGTGATTTATAAATGGGAGTAGGGATTAAATGAACAGGTTCACAAGTGATCTGAAAAATCTATAAAAGCTTATCAGATATTTAAATCTCATAAGATAGAATGCTTATCCTGAGTAGCTACTTCTCTGTCCTTTGTGGAGTGTTTAGAAGACTTTCAGCTCTGTCATGAACATACTGTGTTACCTGTATTGCTGAATAGAATAAGCGACCCACTGCCTGCAAGGCACTTATGTAGAGACTTTTATCCTGGACTTGAGTTTCTAGAACTGGAGGAAAGACCTCTCTCCTCTTCGTATCTAGGTGCCCATCAGACTGCTTTGCACAAGGCGGAGTTATCCAGAAGGATCTCTTCATCAGTGTAGGGCAATGACGGCGAGCCTTTCAGAGAGCAGATGCCCAGTCCAAACCTATTTATTGATCTCACAGCACCAGCACCACACTTAAACCTGATACTGAGGCTTCAGTTTAGAAAAACAACTGTTATCTAATCTCAGCTGCTGAGGCAGCTTGGCTCGTGTGCTGACGGAGAGGTCTCTGCGTGCCCCCTGCAGCGCACGTGCCATAGGTGTGCCACCACTGGCATAGGTGTTTTCTTAAATTATTTTGTTGGATTAAAATTAGAGTTTTTTTCTTCTAAATTAATGTCAGAGGAGAAGCATGGTGAAGGTGCAGCATATGTCCTAAAATCCCAGCACTTGGGAGGCTGAAGCAGGGGGTTGGCTGCAAATTCAAGGCCAGCCTGAACTACACAAGGAGACCTTGTCACAAAACACAGCACAACACAAAACTCCAGCCTAGATATTCTTTTGTAAAGTGAAACTGTTATTCTTTCAAAAAGAGAGAAAGCTTTATAAGCATTTTCCAAAAGTAAGATCTTTAAAGGAGAAAAACTACGGTGGGAAAATAAGACTGGCAGGATCTTGTCCCTGTGGACACCTTGTACAGATCTCTTCTCAACAACACAGTGGAGTAACGTGATATCACATAATCCGTTTGTTTTTTAGGCTTCTAGGCTGCTCCACGGGAACCCTTCAGCCCAGCTCATCCTCTCTGCTGCGTTTCCACTACAACAGAGCACCTTCTCTCAGTCACACCACCAGCAGCACCAGTCCCAGCAAGCGCAGCAGCTTGGTCGGCATAGGACTGACAGTCTGACCGATCCGTCTAAGGCTCAGCCGCAGTAGCACACATACTTCCTCTCTGCTGCCGAGGGAGGAATGGGATGGTCCAGAAAGACTTGCTCAGATGAACTGAGGGTAGGAAGAAAAGTTGCAGCAGATTCATGCAATGCAGTGTTGAATGTTCTAGTTCCCGGATTAGTCAGCAGGACAAATGCTGCCTAGTGATACAGCTATACATTAAATACCAGCCAGCGAGAAGATGGTCGGAGGGACACAGCCAACTCTGACAGGGTTTCAGTTGCCCAGCTATTTTTGATGGGAAAGAGTGTATTGCCAAATGTTAAGAAGCTCAGCTATGGAATGATCTTTATCAAACAAAAAGGCACTAACAATGTTAGTAACTTCTAGTGGTTCTGTGCCTGTTACGTAGTGTTATGGAGGACACATCACTGCCATGTTGAGTTTGCTTACAACGATGCCATGAAGATAGTCCAGGAGTCAAGTGTCCCCCATCCCTCACCTTCTCCCTTTTCACATAACGATGGGACTGTAATTACTTTCAGAATGTTGTGTGGGTTCAAGTGCTGTATGTACAGATACTGTAAAACTATGTATATGCCTGGATGAAGGAGAGAAAGCAGACCGTGTGTGTGCTGCATGAAAGCATTAACTCTCCTTACGCGTACATTTCATTAGACTGCCGCACCATGTACAGACTGATGCATCAGCCTGTTCTCCTTCTGTTTACAGCACAGTAGTGTTCTATCACGTTTCCGGGGCACAAGTGTTTTTGTTCATACTTTGGCTGTGATGTCACAGTTTGTTCAATGAGGTATGATGTGCTGCTGGGAATGGATCTCTTCTTTTTTCAGGTTAAATTATTGATACAACAGGATTTTCAAGTTATTCATAAATACCCCTCATTTCATTATTTTTCAGTTTTGTTTGAAAATAGGATTTGCACTGCTTTTCTTTAGATGGTTGGAAGTTTGATCACATATTTTGATATATTTTATAGTTGGAAATATTTATGTAAATGGTTTCCAACAAGCCTGAAAGTAATTTCAAGAATGTTTCAGTTATAGGAGTAAAGTTTGCACACAAAAGATTTAGGCACTTTGTAATGTTCTCAGTGGTGAGAATTTTAACTTTCAAGATTTGTTGGAATCTTTTTATTATCCTTCACAATTTCAGTGCTTCTTTTAGTCAGAAGTGATTCAGGGTTATTTGAGGGAAAAACCCATAGTGCCTTGATGTCCATTCAGGTGACGAGTCGCCGTCTTGAACTCACTGTCTGCTTTCAGTAGCAGCTCTTGAAACCTTAGTACATTTTTAATAGCACGTGGGTGTCTGCGTTACCATTCTGCTCAGTTCCTATGGAGACTGCTGTCTCTTGAACTAGAGGACAAGTGAGACATAAAACACAGCAGCCTAGCGCTATCACAGTTATTAATGTGACCCCAGACCGTTTCCTAAATTAGTGTCTTCCTTTAAAGCTAAATGCTCACTTGAGTAAATATTTGTTCAATGTGATCTTGATATTGCTACAAAAAAGGTGTAGGCATTGGCTTTGCCGTCACCTCAACACCAGAACATTGTAACTCACATGCTTTCTAAACATGCGCTAAGATTTCACCTGGCAATATTCCATTCTAAAGGTAATAAATTCCAACATGCTACATATACTTTAAAAAGCATTTTTTAAATTTTATGGTACTAGTAATGAAATTTACAACTAGAGAGCGAAAGATTAGGAAAATTCCTTACTCAAATATAGAAAACTACTACTGAGAAAAGGGGGGAGAATAAGCGTAAGAAACCAAAACTGACCCTAAAATGTGTAACAGTTGAGGTTGCTAAACAGAAAACGTTGTGAGCAGGTAACGCACTGTGCTGAGCGCTTGGGGATACCACGGTGATCTTCCATCTCCGCCCTTAAGGGATAGACTTCCTCTTTCTATTTAAAAACTATCGCTGATCAGAATTACATTAGAAAACGACCAAAGAAAATTGGTACCTACTCTTCTACAAAAGTATGACTAGATACCAGTCAGTAATTAACATATCATGAAAGTATTCTTCTCGCTAAATGATTACCCCATTCCCAAGTCGGGTAGTTAGCAGGCCGCAAGCACCTGAGCGTGGAGGCGTGCGTGCCAGTGTACAGCACCCAGCACCACAGCCACGCTGCCCCCCCACTGCCTTTCTCCACCGTGCGCCATTCCTCATACTGTGTACCTGAGCTGTGCCTCATTTATTTATTGGAGTATCTAGTGATAAGGATTTAGTTAAGGAACAGATAGGAGAAGCATTATATTAAGGCATGTCTTCTAAGTGCCGTACTTAGAAGAAAGATTGTGAACTGTGAATACTGTGTGCTTAACAAAAGCAAAGCCGAAGCCAAGCTACAAGGTCAATTACCAGATTCATTGCCCTGCCCCTCCCCCTTCAAATCCTTTCCGTCTTCACAGATACCTAGGAAACTGAAATTTTTTCTTTATAATTCTTGTTCTTCACAGTTCATCTTTTTCCTATGTGAAATTAATGTAGCTAAATTTAAAAACACAACTAGCTGCTTTTCCTTTGCTGTCTGTGGAGAATTTTGTACAGAAGCCAGTCAGCATCCGCCGCCTCCTCTCCACCCGCAGTGTCCTCGTGCCGTGACCAGGGTTGCGGGCATCCCCGCCCTCCCTGCCACAAGATGAGCGCTCAGATGAAGGGTCAGCAGTCACCTGTTCATTTATTTCTGCGCCAAAGTTAATTCAAATCCCAAATCTAAACCACAGAAAGACCCCAAACAGGAGCACCTTTCAGCTTCTTCAAAGTTTTCTCCCCTCACCACTCAAAGGGATTTAGTTCTTAGGAACACGTCATTCTGGGCTAGTTACCCTGCTCTGGACTGCCATGGCCTGGGGTGATCGGCCCCGACAAGTTCGTGAGACCAGCAAGGCTTCGCAAGGTTGCTGCCGAGTGTGGTCAAACTAGAACCTGCACACTTGAGTACTTTTTTTTTTCCTGAGTGGCAAATAATGGGAGAAGCATGGGGGTGACTTGTAAGTAAGCACTAGTTTCCAAATCCAGGGGATTATTTTAGTGCAGTGCTCTGCTCGTCAGTCACATGTGGCTTAGGAATGTACTAGTAACAAAAGGCGGCCAGTGAATTGGGATGCTTGTCACAGTGCAGAGTAGTGTGAGTCTGTTAGGACCCTTTGGATGTGGCTGGTCATTGCCTTAAAGCGGTCTCTGAAAGTCGGGAGCACTGCAGCAGGCCAGCTCTGTCAAGGGCAGTGTGTTGAAGGGAGATGCACCCTTGTTCAAGAAGCCTTAGGAAGGGACCCTTACAACAGTAGTCTACACAGGCAGAAATGCTTCTCACCCGGGTATTACTCCATGGGGCTGACTATGTTTCTGCTGTGTCGAGGCGAACTTGTAAGTGGAGTGCAGGTGGCATTTTGCTTCTGTATTTTTCTTTTCTGTCTCTGGTGACTGAAGGTTTGTTGAACATTTGCATAAAACTCATTCAAATCTATAACCTTTCCAACAGCTGTGGTCCTGTTTTTAGTGCCACAGGAATGCACAGAAGGTATGAACACTGGATATCAATATTGCCGAGTGCATCTAGCCAGGAGTAAGCTGATGGGACACTGCGTTGGTGAAGAAACAGCACAAAGGCGCTTGCCGTTTAGTACACAGTGCAGTAACTGCAGACCTTCTAGGTTTGTCTGGACTGGGTGAGCATTTGAATTGCAGAGGAAAAGAGTTGACTATTTTTATAGCATATTTAATATATTTGTATATAATTATGAGTGTAGTAGGATCCCTCCACACACCTCCCCTTCTCTGAGTTCCGACCCCATCTGCCACAGCCCTAGCATAGCCTCACCCGCAGGGGTGACGTGCCTACCGTCAGCCTACCAAAAGATAGTGCTGCTGCTTTTAGAGACAGGTGAGAAGACCAGACTCTCACGCCTGGGGATCCTTTATGGAAGGTTTAGCACACACACTTAAAACAACACATGGCAGTTTAAAAGCATCATTTTGAAATGTAACAAGCACTTTATTGCAATTATTCATTTTGATAAAGTTTATTATCTTAGGCATTAACCATTTCTAAGGGATCCCCAAATCACCACTTAGGTGAAATTATAAAATGACATTTCTGAGAAATGTTCAGATCCAGTGAACCATAGCAGGTTTATGGGAGTGGTTTTGAGGTAGCCAAATGAACTCTCTTGTTTTGAATGTGGTGGTGTCGAGGTTATAGATGCCTCATTCCATGAAACACTATTGTAAACCTATCTTGCCTATGTGTGGACACCAAAAGAGACCAATGAGCCTGTTGATTTTCAGAGGTCTAGGAAAACTGCCTCCATGGGGGTAGATGTGCAGAGCTGATCTAAAAGTGATTGGTGTATTTTAGAATAGCTTTCAAGAATTACTGAGTGTTTTAAATGTGCCCTGAAATGTTGGCATGTTATTTCAGCATTTCCATTTGACTTGCTTTTGTAATATTTTAGCACAAAAAGGACCGAGCTGTCTGACTACTTTGGCTGAAGAAAAAATACATAATTTGGTCTTATTTTAATGTCTCCTGTGGAAACACTGGGGGTGAATTATGTTGGTATAGTTATTAATTCAGGATATTCAAGTGTTGAACAGATCACAAGAAATAAGCGAACTTGGATATTTAAAAATTAAAATACTTTTTTTCCACGTGACTGTTTTGCATTTTTTCCCCCCGCTGTCATGACACTACATTCCTTTTTCTTTTTGAAATAATACTTTGCAGGTTTTGAGTATTTCAGTGTTTTTGAGCTGCCTGGGTTTTCCAGGGAAATGTTCTTAAGTGAAATAGGAATAGTTACAGTTTCTGAGGAGACTTTGAGATTCTTCACCACCACCAGCAAACACTGAGGTGCTGCATTGTGACAATCAAAGTAGTATTTATGAGCGGTTTAGAAAGTGGTTGAAAGAAGAAATTGCTTTGAAAGCAGTTATCTGGGTTTCTTGAATAAAATGGCTAAATGTGTTTATATTTTTAAATATCTCTGCATTTTTCTCTTGATTTCAGCATTGTGTGTGTAACTGTGGCTTTGTTTGCATCATCTTGTAATTGGAGAACTGACTTCCTTGGGCGGATATGCCCTCTCGCTGACCCCACGCCTGTCGAGTCTGCCTCTTAGGATGGCAGCGGGGCCCAGATCCCGGCGCCCCTGCACTTTTCTCCTTTGCTCAACTCACTTAAGAGAAAAATGTCTAAGAGGTAATTCCTTGCAACCCCGCTTCATGAAGCTCCACCCCTTTTCCTGTTCTCACCTGCTGCCTTCTCTGCTTTTCTGGCACTTTTTGTATGAGCACTTCCCCAACACATCCAGAGGCCAGTAGGCAGAGCCAGCGTGGCGTGGCGCGCGCTGCCTCGGTTTGCCCATTTTGGGAAATGTTACTAAAACAGCATCTTCTAATAGCTGTCATTACCATATCCATATTGAAGTCCTTACAGGTGGAAACTTACAGAAAGTTGGCTGTCTTATACAGTTGTAGCGTTCTCTTTAAAAAACAAAACCAAACCTCCATACATAGCACTGTCCAATAAAGCAGTGCTTGAGCATTTGAAGCCTAGACACTGAGGACCCTTCCTGCTCACACTGTGACCTAACCTTCCACTTCAGAGCTTCCAGAGTAGCTCTGAGGCTCACAGGCTAGGTAAAGTGCATGCAAGGATCTGTTAGAGAATTATGACTGAAACACATAAACCACAGGTTAGAGTTAATGATGTAAAAAATGTCTGAGAATATACTGGAAGAAATGCTGTTTTCAAATATATACATTTAAATCTGAGGAAACAAACTGTGACATCGCTTTAAGAAATGTTTTGTATGTTCTAAGTTGGCCTGTACTGATACTAGCTCACTGCTGGCAGTGGTTATACCAGTACTAGTAAGTTAAAATGTAGGAAAAGCTGTTATCTTCAAATGGATGTATCATAGACAATCATCTTCAGGCAAAAAAAGACATATACTGTCTAGGAAATGTCCTTTTTTACTGTAATTTAAACCCTTCTAGAACTATGTTGAAATCTATTGTACCATCGTGGTTTAAGTTGGAGAGAGGCCTCAGTATGGCACTGATGTTCACTCTATGTAAAAACTGAAGCCCAAAGACAAGTTAGATCAGTGCTGTATTAAAGTTAGTGCAAAGTAACAAAGTTTTATCTTTGTAAATTTTTAATTGTTAACATCAATTGATAGTTGTAAAAACATGCACCAAACTTTTTCTAACGTTTTGTGTGGCTTAGTGTGCTGTTCGTCCTTACTGCTTGGTTCTTGGTTTTAAATTACAAACTGGCATAGCCCACCATGGCCCTTCCAGAGTGTGCAGCTGTATACGGCTACTGATCTTGAGATGAGAATGCCTTTTTCTTTCTTCCTAAAGCAAACAATTGGAATCTAAATTGATTTACAAAAGCACTCATATTTTTCAAGTATTATCTTCTGCCAAATCCTAAATTGCATGCCTGGTGTGGTGGCACACACCTGTAATCCCAGCACTTGGGAGGCTGAGGCGGGATTGTTATGAGTTCGAGACCAGCCTGGGCTACAATGTGAGCTCAAGCCCAGCCTGAACTGCATAGCGAGACTCTGTCTCAAAAAAACAAAAAAATCCTAAATTGCATATAAGCATGAAGAATAACAGAATCATTTCAACGGTGCTATATTAGGTTCTCTAATTTCATGAGCTGTTTGGAAATACAATTGATACAAATACGTGGATCTTTTATGACCAATTTACTATTGTCATTTTAATTTGGTGTTGCCATTGACTAAATTTGCTTTTCAAAGCTGTCCTTCGAGAAGTCAAAATGTGTTCTTAGCCTACCTCCACTTTGGCCTCTGCTGTACGAGCGATCACTTTTCGAGGTTATGATGTGCATAGCTTTTAAAATATCTATGTACTATTATGTTTCTCTTTTCCCATAGACTCCTGTAATGTATTCAGTTATAGTGAAAGAGCCAAGCAGTCGTATTGTGGGGTTTTTTGTAAATGTAAAATACTTAGATCCAGACTTTGTTTCCTTCAATTTTAAAAATAAAAAATACCTCAGTGCTGTTTTTCACCTGCATTTCTCCAAAAGTAACACCTGCTTTATGTGGCACATAACTTGTAAGAATCACATTTTGGATTTTAAAGAAAGACTATTAAATATTTTAAAATCACTATCAATGGACATTTTCCTCCTTTATTTAGTAGCGAAGCCTAAAGACACTAGTAACTGTTACTGTGCAGCCTAGGTCTGAATTTCCAGGTTCTCCAGCTCCGTTCTGCTGCAAGGCTGCGCGGTCTCAGAAAGCCGCGGGCATCTCTCACCTACTAGGCTGCTGCCGGGGTCAGGCTCCCTGAACTCGCCGGGCTTTGGTGTCCACTCTGCCAGGAAGTGTCCTCTAATGCTTGGACTGTGGGGACCCATAATTGCTCTTGAATTTTGGCCTCAGTCATGGACACTGTGTTTTCTACCCTATAACACATTTTTGATGGTAGAGAAATCTGTGAAGTGGCCTTTTCTCCCTAACAGGTGCTACTGCTTCCTGGACCTGAGCAAGCTTCCTTCTAGTTGAGGCTCCATCTGGGTCTCTGGCGGTCTGGTGGTGTCTGCACGGTTGTGGGGTGCTGGGTGGTTTCAGTTTTTTCGAATTCCACTGTAGAACAGACCTCTACAGCAGCTCAGTACACCGGAATTGTCCTAGGTCTGTTAACGCTCCACGCAGAACGCGGACAATTTCCACAGAACTGTCCTTCAGGCCGTTCATGACAGCGCTCAGCACGAGCTGCTGCAGCACAGGCTGCCGGAGAGCGCGCAAGCGCCGCACCCCGGCGGGGGAGGGCCAGTGACCACCACTGCGGTGGCCACTGTGAGATGAACTGCAGCACAGTGCTGCCCGGGCATCTAGCACAACTGCAGGCTCTGGAACTTTATTAAAGCTCACTGGGTTTAACCCGTCCTGCCACGTCCCCCTTGAGCAAGCTGAGACTTTAACCTTGTATTAGTACCTGCTAGCAGTGTGTCACAGAAAGGCGCCGGTTAAGAGCGTCTGGGAGCTTCCTGCTGAGCAACTGCGTGTTCACATCTGCGCTACAAACCGGCTTCTGAACATGAATTCTGCCTTGCTAGGTTTACAGAAAGTGAGTTGTACAACACAAAAGCACTGGTCATGTCACTTTTATTTACATTTTATCTGTTACATTGTTTATTCAATATAGAAAAAATATGAATACATTCATCGTATTCTTTTAATTTGGTAATTCCATGTTGTCAAATATTGACTGCTTTTATATTGGGTGCCCTACCCAATAAAAAAAGGAAGAATGGATCTCACAAACAGTTCATTGTGTCACTAATAACAGTAACACCGTATTTGACTTTTCTTTTTTAAACCACCTAATTGTGAAAAGACTTAAGATTAAACTACTGTTTTCTGACTTAGGGAAATGTTTCTAAAAATATAGATTAATCCATTCCCCAAGAAAAATTTTGAGGTCAGCATCTTAAAACACCTCAGTGACCAAGGAGAAAATATATACTCCTTATAAAGGGGTCATGCTAAAAGAAAATTTAGTGACAGACCCCAATGCACCACGGTTCCACAGACACCAAACAAAGGGGCCACATTAGCATCATTACGTTGGAGGAAGATCCACACTTCGAAGTCAGTTTTCTTTTAAAAATCCATTTTACATATAAAATCAATGATCATCTTTTGGACATAGCAATTTCATTAAGTGGGCCAAACTCACAAATCAATGCTACAAAATACAGTGTTTTCCATTACTTTTAGTTGTAGTATACACTATGTACAGCGAGCTACTATCGTGTACTAAATACAGATGAACAAGTACTTTGTTAAAAACCAGAATCAGGACTTATAAATAATGCAGAAAATGCAAATGCCAAAAAGACGATGCCTCCTATGATTGTCACTGGAAGAGAAGAGAGAAGAGTTACATAAGCCCAAGTTCCCCTAGAAGTTCACCTGCTTCCAGCCAAACCCAACTCTGAGGGAGCAGGGATGGCGCCTACACTAACCCTAAAAACGAGGCACCATGCACACAGCGAAGACACAGCACTCCTGACTCTGCGCAGGAAGAGGCATTTCCTCCTCCAGCGCTGTTTTGGGAAATGACAGGACGAGGCTAGACTCAGTGCTGTCAGGCAACAGAACTAGACTCACCGTAAACCACCTCACAGCAGTGTGGGTCCAGCAACAAGCTACCAAAGAGCCTGAACTGCAACCCCACAGCTCAAAGCTGCGCAGTGCGTTCCCGGCGGGGTGAGCGCACACGGCTTCCACCTGTGCTTCCAGCGTTTACATAGGAAATACGGCCGAAGCCCTGGACTCCAGCGTGTTTTACCAGCTTGAAGTAATCACGTTATCAAAAAACTCCTACGGAATTCGGCAATCCTTCTGATGAATTGGTACGGCACCAGCTTGCGCCCATGGGGAAAAGCAGTCTGTCTCCAGTGATCAATAATATTGAGGACCTCAAAGGTGAGCGCCAGACCCAGTACACTTCAGGAGAACTTAAAGGTAGCGCCCTCTTTCTAATCTGTGACTACAACGAACAAATGACATGCTTACTAACTTAAGAAGTTAGAACAAATTTCCTTTAAAAACAATCACAAAACCCTTACCAGTCCTGACAGAGATCTTCTGTGCGATCATCCTCCCTCCGATCACCGCCAGCCCGGTACATAGGCAGTGCCCAACTGTCCCGCCCACGGCCACGCCGTACGGGTCCTGGAAGCAAACCCCAACAGCATTAGTCTGCTAGTCTGAAACTCAGGCTGAACCCACTCCCTGAGAAAAGTAACCCTTAAGCACCAAAAAAATGCATCTACCACAAAGGTACAATTCTAAAAATTCAGGAGTACTGTAATTCTATGAAAGGTGGTAATAGCGGCTTGCAGGAGTATACACCAGTTATATCTACTAACTAGACATTTAAAGTAGAAAAAAAAAATAAGGGAAACTTGGCCATGTTTTATGAAAACAAACCCTGGCTCCTTATACCGGGCCCACCTCTCTCCCCAGCGCCAAGAACAAAGGCTTCATCTGGAGGCAGTCAGCAGGGGAAAGACAGCCCTGTGCATCGAGCAGCTGTTGCACATGATCTAATTTTGTGTGGTGGAGAAGGAGCCCGCTGAGGAGGAGGAAAAGGCCAGCGGGAATGAGCACTTCCGGGTTCCAGGGCAAACTCACAAAGAGTACGCGAAGAGCCCATCGAACAGAGGCTGGTCGGGAAGGAGCCCAGAAGCTTGGAGCTCAGCCTCTGTCTGAGACACTGGCTATTTCTCTAAGGGGAGTGGGGAGTACCAGGGCAGGCGGATGCTTTATAGGGCTAGTGGAGAGAATGAAAGAATGAACTGGGGCTGGGGATATAGCTCAGTGGAATAAGCGCCTGCCTAGCTAAGCGCAGGGTCCTGAGTTCGATCCCCAGTACCGCCAAAAAAAAAAAGAAAAAGACTGAAATTTTAGGGCTGGGGATATAGCTCAGTGGAATAAGCGCTTGCCTAGCAAGCGCAGGG